>WNWK01003890.1:142500-153446 GCA_009830355.1 Cherax destructor
CTGAAACCAGGCCTGCTCTCCCCAACAACTACAAACAGTCGCACTGGGATGGCCCAATAGTAGAGAATATAGCCTCAGCAATGCTTCAGAGTGTGTCAGGGAAGGATAGAGCCCGCCTCCTTGCAGTGAGAGCTCCTCATGCAGGGAACTTTCTTTTGGCTGTTCCCAACTCCAGCCTTGGCACACGCCTCGACCCACAGACCATCCGCATTGAAGCTGCCCTTCGACTTGCCGCCCTTATTCTCGCCGAACACGGGTGTATTTGTGGCAGTGAAGCAGCAGACCGATTCGGGTACCATGGTCTTGTGTGTCGTAAATCCGAGGGAAAGATTGCAAGACATGAAGAGGTTAATAACATTATCAAGAGGAGCCTCACAACAGCCGGATGCCCAGCAGTAAGGTAACCACCCCAACTATGCAGATCTGATGGCAGCCAAAAGCGTCCAGATGGTATCACCCTTCAAGCCTGGACAGACGGCAAGCAGGTGGTGTGGGACTACACATGTGCATCTACCTTGGCTGATACCTATCTCCAATACACCAGGGAGGAAGGAGGGGCAGCTGCCACCTTCAGGGAGTCCCAAAAGTCGAGAAAATATGGAGAACTTGTCCATCATTATATGTTTGTTCCCATAGGCTCAGAGACCCTTGGCTCATGGGGAAAGAGTGCATCTAAGTTCCTCAAGGAGCTGGGCAAAAGACTCAACAGGGTAACAAGGGATCCCAGGGCAGCTAGTTTTCTTTCCAGCGACTCAGCGCTGCTGTTCAGAGGGGTAATGCATGCTGTATTCTGGGCACGCGCCCCAGCTCGGAAGAGCTGGATGAGATTTTCGCATTATAATCAGTGACAAACATGTAACAATATGTACTAGACATGTATATCTCACCTCGTGTACTGTATATGCCATCTTTATATCAACAATGTATCTCTTAAATCTTTTGTACCATATTATGTTATAAAATGTACCTATTGGTAAAAAAAAAAAAAAGATGGGGTGGTAGGAGAAGTGGAATATTCAAATGGCATCAGGAAGAAATCCAAATATTCTTCCTTGAAGCCTTTTTATCCACTTCTCCGAGGCTATGGGTCCCACAATTTGTACCAGATGTGGACCCATCCTAATATATACTGTATATATATATATATATATATATATATATATATATATATATATATATATATATATATATATATATATATATATATATATATTGGTGTGTGTGTGTGTGTGTGTAAGATCTAATGCAATATTTATTCACAGTGTTTGCAACAATCCGGCTAGATGGTCAAAAGCTCAAATTATAGTCCCAAACTCGTCTGTGGTAGGTATAACACTGAATCAACGATTATATGACATGATAGCCAGTAATTACACAAGCCTAGGATTATACAGTATCAATTCATTCCAAATTAAGGCACTTGTTCACAAAATTTAATATGTAAACTTTACAAATGCTCCTGATTTTGTTAGATGCGTTAGTGCGGCACGAACAATAATAAGATATTTCCTTATCTAGACATAATCTACCGGTCACAGTTTAGTGACTGGAAAAAATTGGCGCTAGACTATGAATTTTCTTCAGCTTTTTCTGGTTGTGCAATCTTCCTTTGTTCTTCTCTTTTGTTTTGTTTTGTTTGCCACGGTGCACGAGTTAAGGTCACTTTCCCTGGCATTGCACACAATCTGTACATAAAGTGTTCGTAATCTATCTTGCTCATTTTAGTGTCAGGGAACTGCTGGCGTTAGACAGTTCGTTCTCCGCTGCTGTTGGGAACTGGCAGTCCCAATGTTGCTACTTTGGACTCGTATGGGTGCCACGATGCCATTGGCTGGAAGCTAACCTCTCTGTTTTTAGTGTACCCACTCTCCGGGTATTCCATGGAGCGTTCGGTATCAAGATGCTAAGGTACAGTAAACGTATGGACACATTACCAATGGATTTGAATGAAGAGGCGGTCGAGGTGGTACAGTTTTCGTAGTTACGCTTACCACTAAACATAGAAGGATTCCCCATTTTCTGACTTTGTGCATATACTTTAGTGTAATATCTTCCATTAAGCTAAAGCCTTTTTCTTCTATTTACGCAGATCAATGTTACAGGCTAAGATCTGTTATCGCATTTCAGTTAGTGTCAATCTAAGGAATACTACCACTCTCTGGGATGCGACCCTCAACAGTCGACTAACACCCAGGTACCTACTGACTGCTAGATAAACAGGGGCAGTAAGGAAACATGCCTAATGTTGGGCACGTTGAAACCTCGGATATGTGAGATGTGTGCTCTACCAACCGAGCTAATTTGTTTTTCATACGAATTGTGTTTCCGAATTTACTCATTATAGCAAACTCCTCATCATACCTGACTGGGTAAACTCCCTAATGGGTATTTCCCCACAGGGTGCCAGGTGTTCAGTTAAATTAATGGGCGTCAGACATGTGATTACCCACTAGATTCAATGTTGTAACGACATGTCGTTATTAATGTTATGGTTTTGCAAACAAGATGAAAATTTTCCCAGACATAGGGCATCAGGTATTATATTAATTAACTTTGGGTATTGAATAACCAACAAGTCTCGTTCCTGTGACGACATGCAATCTATAGTACTTTGTTCAGCCATTCTGCCATAATGCATTTGTATTTTTACGTTTATGAGAGTATGGAAATTCCCCAGGCAAAGTGGTATTTCTAGTAGTCTGTCAGACGTTTCTTACGACGTTCGTTAAGTCTTTAATCAGTCAAAAACTCAAAACGATGATTATTGCCACACTGAACGTGTCTTATAAGCTAAATTATCATCTTAAAATATTCCCTGACGGCTATTCTATATGGATTGGAAAGGTGAGGGGCCTCTCCACGCACGCTTGTGTAGGGGCGACTCCCGAGGTGGATTTCCCTTTCCACGCATTGTTCCTGGGGAAGTTTATTCCTGAAAAGGGTAGAGAGCAGCCTCATTTCCCCGCCACCCCTCGTGCTGGTTGTATCCATATGTTTGTGTATAAAATGACAATGACAAATCTTGAGTAAGAGGCGATATAAAAGTCGACTATATTGTTTTTGGGAGAGTAAATCTTTTGCCATATACGTCTCATTTATTCATCTCTCAGCCAGATAGGCTCTGGGTGCCTTTTCTCATTTCTGCTATATTTACAGTATATTGCCTTTTATTATCCTACAAAGGCGAGGTCCAAAATGTCTGTTTTCGGAGACCTTTTCACGAACATTTATGCAATCTCAGATAAAAATTACGTAGACTATTTTTTAGATCTGTACAAATTGAACAAAAAGCAACAGTGCAAATATTACTAATACTAATATTACTAATGCTACTATTATTATTACTAATACTATTATAATTTCTACTTTTACTATTATTACTTCTAATATTACTACTACTGTTATTACTATAAATATTAGAAGCACCATTATTTTTAGCAACAGATAAAGTAGTAGGAGCGTTATTGTCAAAAGTATTAGTGACAACAATAGTATTTATAACAATGTTAGGACGACTGTGGCAGTGACAGTGTTACTGGCATCATCAGTGATAGTGGCGACAGTAGTAATAGCATCACTAATTGTGGCAACGGTGATAATTTCAAGAGATTTAGCAGCGACAGTGATAGCAGCAACTGTGAATCTGAAAACAGTGTCAATGACAACAGTCATAGTGGCAACATTGGTAGTGGTGAAAAAGTTAGTTGCAACAATAGACAGGAGTGGTAAACCATACCACGGGTGGGGTTCGAACCAGCGGTCAGAGAGTCTCAGAACTCCAGACCGTCGCGTAAGCCACTGGGCCAGCTAGCTTCAATAAGATTCATCCAACTAGGTATATTTCTACACCATAGGAAGGTTAGCATAGGCACCACTGTGTCCACAAATTCAAGTTCTTTACATACGAATCTCCAGCTAGCATGGCCCTGACGAACTCTAGCTCAAGTCCCCTTTCGTGAGTCATGTTGACGGCTTTGAAGGGGACTTGAGCTAGAGTTCGTCACGGTCATGCTAGCTGGAGATTCGTCTGTAAAATCTTGCATTTGTAGACACAGTGGTGCCTATGTTAAACTTCCTATGGTGTAGAAATATACCTAGTTGGATGAATCTTATTGAAGCTAGCTGGCCCAGTGGCTTACGCGACGGTCTGGAGTTCTGAGACTCTCTGACCGCGGGTTCGAACCCCACCCGTGGTATGGTCCACCCGTGGTATGGTTTGTTTGCAATCGTGTCATTACGATTTCGTGAGTCAGGAGTGGTAGTGACCACAGCAGCCGTGATGGCAAAAGAAGTAGTGACAACAGTCAACGAGGGTCATAGCGATGTACAAGGCTTCAGCTTCAGGTACCTGGAATTGTTGCAACAAACCTAGGCAGAGCCGGGAATCTAGCGACCTGATACCCGGGAAATACCTGTGCTGTGTTTCTGGTGGCATTTATTTATCAGCAACAAATTACCCTAGGAATGCAGGCTGTGTTCTCTAATAACACTCTACTTAATAATTGCCATAACTCTAAATACCAGCGGCCGGTTAGAGACAATAATTTAATTTGAGTTAATGTTATGCTTTATCCAGCTAAACCCTCCAGAGATAATAAGATAATGTCTTAATTACCAGAGATAATAAGATAATGTCTTAATTACCTCGGACCAGTTTTTCGACAGTCCTCATGCACAGAGTGCTGATTTTTTTTTGGGGGAGATGGAATGATACTCTACATCTTGCTACTGGTAAAGGGATGTTAATTTATGCTAGTTACCCTTTGCTTGGATTAAACCTGAACCCTGCCATTTCCCAGCCGCTCTATGATCCTTAAGTGTTTAGTGCTTCATCTAAATATAAGAATATAATATGCATATACGTCAGGGTAGCATCCCCTTCAGTATACATCTCTAGTTCAACCTCACCAGGTGGTATTACTGGGGGTGGAAGGAGTTAATACCTTATTATGTACGGCCGTCTTGACTACATCAACTTAAAAATCCTAAGCAATTATGGTACGTTGAAAACAGTACTAAAAAAGCTGTTGGTACTACGTTCATACGTTTACAATCCTACAGGTCTTGCCGACTCCAATATCTGTTATTTGCATTTCTCGGTTTGTTATGATTGTCCCACAGGGATCATATCTCTTCAGATTTCTGACCCAGGAAGGTTGAGGCGTACGTCCCAGCCCTAGTGTTGCCCAGGACCTCTCCTGGGTGGCCGGTGGCCGGTGGCCCCGTCGAAACTGTAATCACAGGCCATTGGAAGCGTGGGTCCTGCGAGACGCTGGTGGGAGAGTGTGGGTCCCGCGAGACTCTGGTGGAAGAATGTAGGTTCTGGGAAATACTGGTGAGAGATCGTGGGTCCTGCGAGATGCTGGTGAGAGTGTGGGTCCCACGAGACGCTTGTGGGAGGGTTTTGGTCCTGGGAAATACTGGTGAGAGACTGTGGGTTCAGCGAGACGCTGTTGGGAGAGTGTAGGTCCTGGGAAATACTGGTGAGAGACTGTGGGTTCTGCGAGACGCTAGTGGAAGACAGTGGATATTGTAAGACGCTGGTGCGAAACGTTTAGTAGACAGTGGATCTTGTAAGAGCTGCGGGGAGACAGTGGGTCTTGTAAGACATTGGTTGGAGACAGTGAGTCTTGTAAGAAGCTGGTGGGAGGAGTCTGGAAGACAGTGGATCTTCTCAGACGATGGTGGGAGGCGTCTGGAAGACATTGGATCTTCTCAGACGACGGTGGGAGGCGTCTGGAAGACAGTGGATCTTCTCAGACGACGGTGGGAGGCGTCTGGAAGACAGTGGATCTTTTCAGACGACGGTGGGAGGCGTCTGGAAGACAGTGGATCTTCTCAGACGATGGTGGGAGGCGTCTGGAAGACATTAGGTCTTGTAAGACGCTGGTGGGAGGCGTCTGGAAGACAGTGGGTCTTGTAAGACGCTGGTGGGAGGCGTCTGAAAGACAGTGGGTCTTGTAAGACGTTTGTGGGAGGCGTCTGGAAGACAGTGGGTCTTGTAAGACGCAGATAAAAGAGAGGTCTTCTCAGCCGCTGATGGGAGGAGTCTGGAAGACAGTGGGTCTTGTAAGACGCTGGTGGGAGGCGTCTGGAAAACAGTGAATCTTCTCAGACGATAGTGGGAGGCGTCTGGAAGACAGTGGATCTTCTCAGACGATGGTGGGAGGCGTCTGGAAGACGGTGGGTCTTGTAAGACGCTGGTGGGAGGCGTCTGGAAGACAGTGGGTGTTTTAACCCGTGCTGCCTAGTGAAGTATTTATTGCCTGAGTACTCACGCATGGGTGGAAAAAATGCGGATTTTCATTGATGATAAGAAAGTATAAACGAAATAGTTTACTGTAGGAAATTCCACTTGGTTCAAGCACTTTGTTTAAGTTTAATGGGTAAGAGGTGTCTGGGAGACAGTGGGTCTTGTAAGACGTTGGTGGGAGGCAGTGGGTATTGTAAGACGCTGGTGGGAGACAGTGGGTCTTGTAAGACGCTGGTGGGAGACAGTGGTCTTTAAGATGCGGGTGGGAGACAGTGGGTCTTGTAAGACGTTGGTAGGAGACAGTGGGTCTTGTAAGACGCAGGTGGGAGGCAGTGGGTATTGTAAGACGCTGGTGGGAGACAGTGTGCCTTGTAGGACTCTGGTGGGAGACAGTGGGTCTTGTAGGACTCTGGTGGGAGACAGTGGATCCTGCCGCAGTAAATAGCTTCCAGCTCTGTGGTCACTTTCATAACATAGAACAATGTCTACATACACTTAATTTTCATAATCTATCAGAAAATGGTGAAGGTAACGCCTAATCTGCGAGGATTTATCCCACGTTCCCAGTTACGGAGGGTTCTAGGACCGCACTGCTATATAAGGCAGTAATGAGAGGGTACCTAGATTATACATAGATAGCATTAGAATAGCACACAAAATCAGTGTGGTTACTTACCCTATCAAGGATTCCTCATAGATATTTGTCATCTCCAGGTAAGCTATTTCAAACTGATTTCTTCCTTATAAATATGGTGTCAGTTTGGTATGATACATAAATTTTGTAATTAAAACAAGGATTTGTTTTATTGACGAAGGGTCTTTCACATTGTATCTATGTCTTAAATACGGTATTTGTATTCAGCCTGCAGCCTGACTCGAGGATATGATCACCCAGCTCTTTGCAATAAGTGGTTAAGAGGTACAGTTCGACTAGTGGGCACGACTAAGCAGTTAATCCTGGTGGGATTCATTACAAAACAGATCCATACATCAATGAAATTATGCACTGATTCAGAATTGCAAAGTATATACACCAAGAGTGTGTGTATCTCTCTGTGTCTATCAAGTAGAATGATAGATCAATCCGTATTTTAGGATTTAAAGTATCCTTGATGTTAGTGTACAGAGTAGATGTGATTTGCAGCTTAAATGATCCACGTGCAGCGAATAGACTTAAACTTAACATATTTACCCTTCTGGTTATAATTTTGGGACCAAGCCGGAGGGCCAACTGTCTACATTTATTCTTACATCTGTCTAAAGTGCATCAAAATGTTTTTTCTGTGCTTGAGGAGCAAGGGAAGGTGCCGGGAGGGAAAAGTGATGAGCGACAAGTAACTGATCCCTGCCATAGAAAGGTACGTGAGGAAGACAATACAATGAATGAGAAAGGAAATGTGCACAATAAGACATGACCTAATGTCAATAGGAATTAAAGATAAATCTTCCGGAGAACAAGTTGAGGAGAAGTAAAGAGCAGCATAAGAGGATAAAGTATACGGGAATATGAAGAAGGGAGAGTCAAAGGAAAGACAATCAGGAGAGAACCTAACCATGCACTTTCACCCCAGCCCCTTCCCGTCCGCCGCCCGCCAGGCACACCCACAGTTTACGTGCGAGAGACGCCACCACCTTCATCTCCACTTTATTACGTATATCACATACCCAAATCTTCCCAGTTCCAGGTCCATTCCCTTCACCCTAATCCCTCCTTTGGTGATTTTCATTAGTGTTCCCTGTCACATTCACCTACACCCTGTCAACAGATGGCATCAGCTACAAGACAAACTAACTACAAGATAAATTACATGACACCAATGCATAAATAAAAATAAGTATAGAAACAAATACTACAGCAATTCTAATTGAGGAAAAGTAATATACCCAAGAAATAACTCACAAAGAGGTGGAGGGAATCACCTCTGTTCAGTGTACAGTACCATGCAGATGCGAAGATTTAAATGCATAAAATTGGCCCGGGACTAGAGAGACTATATTTAATACTATTGAAACATGACAAGACTATTATAACAGCGTTGGTTAACTTTTGAACTGAAGTACCACTAGCTTCCATAATGTTTTCCAAATATGTATTGGTTAGCTCTCTGCTTCACTGTAAAAAAAAAAAAAATATTCTGAATATTCCCTATCATTTACGTAAGAAGTTTGCCTCACTATAGAAAATTACCAGTGAGGGTTTGCGGATTCCAGAGTATTTGATTTTTCCCCCGAGTATTTTTAGATATTCATGGTTATTCTTTTTCAATATTCTTGGTCATGGACAATGCCGCGGGGGCGCTGACCCGAGGAATACTATCCAAGTGTAGGTAAATCCTTATCTCATACCTGTGGACCCTGCTTCCTTACGGAAAATTATTAGTGGAGATTTATGGATTCCTGAGTATTCGAAAATTCTTGAACATTTAGTTATTTCCAAGTATTTTTTAATGTTCCTAAATATTTCCTTCCTCATACATGTCGACACCTTATAAGTCACTCTGTCTGACTTTTTTTGGGTTATCCTGGGTTCTCTACACATATGCTGCTATGTATGATAATCTATGTATGTATGTAACTTTATTTGTGTATACCTAAATAAACTTACTGAAAATTATCCGTGTGTTCTTTAGGTAACATTCCTTTTCCCTGAAACCTGCATTTTAAACTGCCAATAACAACTGGTTTTTTTTTTCCAGATGATACCTCGAGCTTCTATAGTATGTATTTGTTAAAGTATAAATTCAATACATTTTTAATTTAATTCTCACAGTCCACCCTTGAAAAAGAAAATGCTAAACAGTGAGGGTAGACTCATCAAATTACCATGACCTAAGGAATGAGGGTACTAACGTTCCTCCAT
Source organism: Cherax destructor (assembly GCA_009830355.1). NCBI lineage: Eukaryota > Metazoa > Arthropoda > Malacostraca > Decapoda > Parastacidae > Cherax > Cherax destructor. The sequence goes on from WNWK01003890.1 coordinate 151,614, forward strand.
TAGCAGTTCTCCAATACAGTAGGCAAGACGTGTTCTCCTATAGGCAAAACGCGCAGGACAGATCAAGAGACGCGAATTTAACGCAAACCATGGCCTACCTACCAAATAATCAAGCAGCCACGTTGCATAATGAGCCGTGCAAGGATTTTGAATAGCACCCTTGCTTGAGATTGTTCGCAACTGACGTTACTAAATAGGGGTGAAGCTTGTATAACCCTTGATGTGAGTTGTATACGGCATGACATTATGTTTTGAGAGAGGATTCAATTATATTTCAATAATGTAACTGATGGGTACAGTGACATGAGCTGCTGCCCAGCTCGGTGGGTGATTGCAAGCACTGACATGGTGAAAGATTGTATACTAAACGAGAACTAATGTTGGGTTAGTTGTTTCTTGCGATTTATTCGTTTTTCCTACATATGAGACGAGAGACACAGAGTGCAGGAGACTTATTAACACCGCCGTTTACATAGAACAGAACATTCTTAATCATTCTATGTTTCGCTGTCCCAGTATTCTTGGAAGTTGTCAGGGCTACAAATACGCAAAGCTCTCAAGAATATCGTGGAAAACTCTTCTTTTAAACTAGTATCATGATTTCAATAATAGTGAATGAACAACAACATTACTTGACCTCTTGTACACACATTTAAATCTCCTGTCAACACGATCGATTAGAACATCTGAGACTGTTAGCTTACTAGTCATCTCATGTTCAATTGTAAACTTAACTGAGTGTGCTGAACCACAGAGTCGAGGTAAAAACTCATCTACATTCTGATCTCGCGGCTATAGACAGAACATCCTCTACATATCTAAGCCTCTTAGCTTCACTTGAGAGAATATCTTTAAAGAGTCTTGTCTCGTAGAATTCCATGCATAAATTGCCTAGCAGAAAGGAGTGTTGGTTTCCCGAAGCCATACCTCATTTTTGAACATATTAGTGACCCTCAAATGCACAATTTAATTAGTTCATTAATTACTTTCGTGTGTGTGTGTACTCACCTAATTGTGGTTGCAGGGGTCGATACTCAGCTCCTGGCCCCGCCTCTTCAATGTCCGCTACTGGGTCCCTTCTCTCCCTGCTTCATGAGCTTTATCATACCTCGTCTTAAAGCTATGTATGGTTCCTGCATCCACTACGTCACTTGCTAGACTATTCCACTTCTTGACTACTCTATGGCTGAAGAAATGCTTCCTAGCATCCCTTTGACTCATCTGAGTTTTCAGCTAGTGATAGTGATAGTGAAAGTGACATCCTCTCACTATCTACCTTGTCAATTCCCTGCAGTATTTTGTATGTCGTTATCATGTCTCCTCTAACCCTCCTGTCCTCCAATGTTGTCTGGCCGATTTCCCTTAACCTTTCGTCGTAGGACATTCTCCTGAGCTCTGGAACTAACCTTGTTGCAAACCTTTGCACTTTCTCTAATTTCTTGATGTGCTTGACCAGGTGTATGTGTGTGTGTGTGTATGTGTTTGTGTGTACTCACCTATTTGTACTCACCTATTTGTGGTTGCAGGGGTCGAGTCATAGCTCCTGGCCCCGCCTCTTCACTGATTGCTACTAGGTCCTCTCTCTCCCTGCTCCATGAGCTTTATCAAACCTCGTCTTAAAACTATGTATGGTTCCTGCCTCTACTACGTCACTTTCTGTGTGTATGTATGTGTGTGTGTGTGTGTGTGTGTGTGTGTGTGTGTGTGTGTGTGTGTGTGTGTGTGTGTGTGTATGTGTGGAATGCTAAATTCATATGGGTAATTTAGCACAAAATAATAAAATATCTACTGAGGCCATGAAATTAGAGGAAAATAAGCCAACATCACTAAACA
>WNWK01003891.1:0-47500 GCA_009830355.1 Cherax destructor
CCAACCTTATTCAACTAGAAATATGTTGGTTCTCCCTTACCATGAAAACTTAGTTGATGTCTTCCTTTCTTAAGACTTTTAATATCAAAGTTGTATTTAGAAACATTGACACAGTAAAAATAATCTTTTGATAAAGAATTCCCCCCAAAATGCTGACGGATGTGTCTATAAGATTCCCTGTAAAATATGCGATAAAGTTTATTACGGTCAAACCGGTAAAAGTCTTGAACTAAGATTAAAACAACATAAATATAGCATTAGAACTGGACAAGATTCTAATGCTCTATTTATTCATGTGAGAGATTTTAACCATCCAATTGATTTTCAAAATGCTGAGAAAGTTGTATCAAGCAAGTCCATGGTTGAGAGGAATATAATAGAATCATGTTTCATTAAAAGTAGTTTTGAAAATAATATGAATATTTCTTTTGGTTTATATAAATTGGATTCATTTATAATTAATAAAATTTAGGAAGAATTTAATGATACATTAGACAAGTAAAAAATCTTAATGCTTGAGTTGAGTATCATTTGTGTTTCACAGAGTCGGGTGTTGTGACGCGACTGTGAGGTGTAGTCTTGTTGTAGTGATGTGATTGTGAGATGTAGTAATTTTATATGCCTTTCTGTTTATTTTTTTTATAGTTCCTTGATAATATGAAAAGTCACGAAAGCCCTTGGAATTTCGCTATTCTTTCACAGTGGTTGCTTATATATATATATATATATATATATATTTTTAACACATCGGCTGATTCCCACCAAGGCAGGGTGGCCCGAAAAGAAAAACTTTCATCATCATTCACTCCATCACTGTCTTGCCAGAAGGGTGCTTTACACTACAGTTATAAAACTGCAACATTAACACCCCTCCTTCAGAGTGCCGGCACTGTACTTCCCATCTCCAGAACTCAAGTCCGGCCTGCCGGTTTCCCTGAATCCCTTCATAAATGTTACTTTGCTCACACTCCAACAGCACGTCAAGTATTAAAAACCATATGCCTCCATTCACTCCTATCAAATACGCTCACACATGCTTGCTGGAAGTCCAAGCCCCTCGCACACAAAACTTCCTTTACCCCCTCCCTCCAACCTTTCCTAGGCCGACCCCTACCCCGCCTTCCCTCCACTACAGATTTATACACTCTCGAAGTCACTCTGTCTCGTTCCATTCTCTCTACATGTCCAAACCACCTCAACAACCCCTCCTCAGCTCTCTGGACAATCGTTTTGGTGATCCGCACCTCCTCCTAATTTCAAACTCCGAATTCTCTGCATTATATTCACACCACACATTGACCTCAGACATGACATCTCCACTGCCTCCAGCCTTCTCCTCGTTGCAACATTCATCACCCATGCTTCACACCCATATAAGAGCGTTGGTATAACTATACTCTCATACATTCCCCTCTTTACTTCCATGGACAAGGTTCTTTGTCTCCACAGACTCCGAAGTGCTCCATTCACCCTTTTCCCCTCATCAATTCTATGATTCACCTCATCCTTCATAGACCCATCCGCCGACATGTCCACTCCCAAATATCTGAATACATTCACCTCCTCCATACTCTCTCCTCCAATCTGATATCAATCTTTCGTCACCTATTCTTTTTGTTATCCTCATCACCTTACTCTTTCCTATATTCACTTTCAATTTTCTTCTTTTACACACCCTACCAAATTCATCCACCAACCTCTGCAGCTTCTCTTCAGAATCTCCCAAAAGCACAGTGTCATCAGCAAAAAGCAACTGTGACAACTCCCACTTTGTATTTGCTTCTTTATCTTTTAGCCCAACACCTCTTGCCAAGACCCTCGCATTCACTTCTCTTACAACCCCATCTATAAATATATTGAACAACCATGGTGACATCACACCATGGAGAAGTGTAGGAGCTTGACTCCTTATTTATGACAAATATTTTAATTTTGTATATATACTCCTCTAGACAGCTTTACTAGTAAAGATCTTAAATTTTATTTTATTGTTTTGTGTTCATTCACTTGGGATCCTTATTAATATTGAGGGCTATAGAGTAGCCTGGATAACTGAAATATAATATAATGCAACCTCTTGTAACGAAACCAGAAACAGGCCAGCACCTAGAAGGGGACCAATTAGTTCAGCCTCATAGCTTACTCTGGAGACCTCTGTTTAGAAGACGCTTTTTGTAACAGTTGGTATGTAATGGAGAATCTTATTTGTGTCTACCTACCTCGCCATTTTCGCAGGAGCAGGAAATATTAAGGAAAATTTTTTCTTCTTCATCCAGGTGTATCTTCCACGTCTCAAGGCGACACTGCTGTCTCATCTGTGTACAATCTTTATCTTCACTTGCTGCCTCCACCTCAGCTGCCATCGTCAGCACCGCCGCCACCGTCAGCACCGCCGCCACCACAAACACCAACCAGGAGCCATACCTCAGTCTCTGTGGTCGTTAAAAATATTATCCAGTAACACACGCAAGAGCATATACACGGAGAGGTGTGTGTTTGTCGGTGTACAGACACCGAGAGTTAACTTTAGTCTATAATTTAGGGATTAAATTGCACTTAACAAACTAAGATTAACACAAACCAAAATCAACGTTAACCTTCTTTGGAGAAAAACACATCACAGCTAAACGTCAGTCTCAAGTTAGCACAGAATCCACCGATTCCATCTTTATTTACAATTATAACATATTAGGTGTTCAAGAGTGTGAGCTCCTGCTTCAGTGTCTGACACATTAATCTCAAACTTTACCAGTGTCTGAGAGAGAGAGATGTCCGCCAGCTCCTGGGCCTCTTGAGGACAGCTTGACGGCGTTCAATTTGAGCTCTTTAGCTTCTTGAGCTAAAGCTCAAGGAATGTTAAAAGGTGTGGCTATTACGGTCAAGGAATACTTCGCGGCACAGCGACCAAAATACATCTAATATTAGAATAGCATAATTATCAGTTACACGTCAAGCAGTCAAACAACCACTTAATTCACATGATCCAGAATTCTTGACTACAGTGTTGCAAATAGGACATATTAAAATATTTCCAACACAGCAGCATTTGAAGAATTTAAACATTCCTAACACTAATGTACTCTTAAGTCAGGAAGCGGAGTGACCTACCATGGTGCTGTAGTGATGAGAGTAGATACAGGACTGAACGTAAGCACTCGTCAACTAGGCTAATCCCCAGTGAGTAATTTCCTTTCGACGTAATAAACAGCGGATGTCCATCCCACAGAGTGATGTCACGTACTTTATCGTGGTAGTGAACACAGGATGATCAGACAACACTGGGGGCAGCAGGTAGGACAACAAACAACACTGGATGATCAGACAACACTGGAGGAAGCAAGTAGGACAACAAACAACACTGGATAGTCAGACAACACTGGAGGCAGCAAGCAGGACAACAAACAATACAGGATGATCAGACAACACTGGGGGCAGCAGATAGGACAACAAACAACACAGGATGATCAGACAACACTGGGGGCAGCAGGTAGGACAACAAACAACACTGGATGATCAGACAACACTGGAGGCAGCAAGTAGGACAACAAACAACACTGGATAGTCAGACAACACTGGAGGCAGCAAGTAGGACAACAAACAACACTGGATAGTCAGACAACACTGGAGGCAGCAAGTAGGACAACAAACAACACAGGATGATCAGACAACACTGGGGCAGCAGGTAGGACAACAAACAACACTGGATGATCAGACAACACTGGGGGCAGCAGGTAGGACAACAAACAACACAGGATGATCAGACAACACTGGGGGCAGCAGGTAGGACAACAAACAACACTGGATAGTCAGACAACACTGGAGGCAGCAAGTAGGACAACAAACAACACAGGATGATCAGACAACACTGGGGGCAGCAAGTAGGACAACAAACAACACAGGATGGTCAGACAGCACTGGAGGCAGCAGGTAGGACAACAAACAACACAGGATGATCAGACAACACTGGGGGCAGCAGGTAGGACAACAAACAACACTGGATGATCAGACAACACTGGGGGCAGCAGGTAGGACAACAAACAACACAGGATGATCAGACAGCACTGGAGGCAGCAGGTAGGACAACAAACAACACAGGATGATCAGACAACACTGGGGGCAGCAGGTAGGACAACAAACAACACTGGATGATCAGACAACACTGGGGGCAGCAGGTAGGACAACAAACAACACTGGATGATCAGACAACACTGGGGGCAGCAGGTAGGACAACAAACAACACAGGATGATCAGACAACACTGGGGGCAGCAGGTAGGACAACAAACAACACTGGATAGTCAGACAACACTGGGGGCAGCAAGTAGGACAACAAACAACACTGGATAGTCAGACAACACTGGGGGCAGCAGGTAGGACAACAAACAACACTGGATGATCAGACAACACTGGGGGCAGCATGTAGGACAACAAACAACACTGGATGATCAGACAACACTGGGGGCAGCAGGTAGGACAACAAACAACACAGGATGATCAGACAACACTGGGGGCAGCAGGTAGGACAACAAACAACACTGGATGATCAGACAACACTGGAGGCAGCAAGCAGGACAACAAACAACACAGGATGATCAGACAACACTGGATTTAACAAGTAGGACAACAAACAACACAGGATGATCAGACAACACTGGGGGCAGCAGGTAGGACAACAAACAACACTGGATGATCAGACAACACTGGAGGCAGCAAGCAGGACAACAAACAACACAGGATGATCAGACAACACTGGATTTAGCAAGTAGGACAACAAACAACACAGGATGATCAGACAACACTGGATTTAGCAAGTAGGACAACAAACAACACTGGATGATCAGACAACACTGGGGGCAGCATGTAGGACAACAAACAACACTGGATGATCAGACAACACTGGGGGCAGCAGGTAGGACAACAAACAACACAGGATGATCAGACAACACTGGGGGCAGCAGGTAGGACAACAAACAACACAGGATGATCAGACAACACTGGATTTAGCAAGTAGGACAACAAACAACACAGGATGATCAGACAACACTGGGGGCAGCAGGTAGGACAACAAACAACACTGGATGATCAGACAACACTGGGGGCAGCAAGTAGGACAACAAACAACACAGGATGATCAGACAACACTGGGGGCAGCAGGTAGGACAACAAACAACACAGGATGATCAGACAACACTGGGGGCAGCAGGTAGGACAACAAACAACACAGGATGATCAGACAACACTGGAGGCAGCAAGTAGGACAACAAACAACACTGGATGATCAGACAACACTGGAGGCAGCAGGTAGGACAACAAACAACACAGGATGATCAGACAACACTGGAGGCAGCAAGTAGGACAACAAACAACACAGGATGATCAGACAACACTGGAGGCAGCAGGTAGGACAACAAACAACACAGGATGATCAGACAACACTGGAGGCAGCAAGTAGGACAACAAACAACACTGGATGATCAGACAACACTGGGGGCAGCAGGTAGGACAACAAACAACACTGGATAGTCAGACAACACTGGGGGCAGCAAGGAGGACAACAAACAACACTGGATAGTCAGACAACACTGGGGGCAGCAAGGAGGACAACAAACAACACTGGATAGTCAGACAACACTGGGGGCAGCAAGGAGGACAACAAACAACACAGGATGATCAGACAACACTGGGGTCAGCAGGTAGGACAACAAACAACACTGGATAGTCAGACAACACTGGGGCAGCAGGAGGACGACAAACAACACTGGATGATCAGACAACACTGGAGGCAGCAAGTAGGACAACAAACAACACAGGATGATCAGACAACACTGGGGGCAGCAGGTAGGACAACAAACAACACTGGATGATCAGACAACACTGGGGGCAGCAGGTAGGACAACAAACAACACTGGATGATCAGACAACACTGGGGGCAGCAAGTAGGACAACAAACAACACAGGATGATCAGACAACACTGGGGGCAGCAGGTAGGACAACAAACAACACTGGATGATCAGACAACACTGGGGGCAGCAAGTAGGACAACAAACAACACTGGATAGTCAGACAACACTGAGGGCAGCAAGGAGGACAACAAACAACACAGGATGATCAGACAACACTGGGGGCAGCAGGTAGGACAACAAACAACACTGGATGATCAGACAACACTGGGGGCAGCAAGTAGGACAACAAACAACACAGGATGATCAGACAACACTGGGGGCAGCAGGTAGGACAACAAACAACACAGGATGATCAGACAACACTGGAGGCAGCAAGCAGGACAACAAACAACACTGGATAGTCAGACAACACTGGGGGCAAGGACAAAACAACACGGATGATCAGACAACACTGGGCAAGGTATGACAACAAACAACACAGGATGATCAGACAACACTGGGGGCAGCAGGTAGGACAACAAACAACACAGGATGATCAGACAACACTGGGGGCAGCAAGCAGGACAACAAACATGGCTTCCAGCAGACAAGATGTAAACCTACCTGCCACAGACAATATACCAAAGAATACAACAGTGCAGGGTCGACTTAAGTGGGTAGTCAACATCTCATTGACTCAAGTTAGATGTGGAAACTATCGACAAACTAACAGGGAAAAAATATATAGTTTTCAGTGAAGAGTAAACAAGTGAAGGGTTTCCAAACAAGAATTCTACATGGAAAGGATGTACGTTTTTAATGAGTCTTAATTGCTAAATTTATATTAGTAATATTTTTTTTTGTACTTTTACAATTCAATAAAATGTATTAAATGAAATAATATGTTATTAAAAATATTTTTTTTAAAGATTCGTAATATGAAGATGGGAAAGAGGCTTAGAGCGCTAAAACAAAATTGGCTCAGGGACCCACAACCCATTATGCCGGCCTTGCAACATTAAGCCACCCTTGCAACATTAAACCAGCCTTGAAACATTAAACTGTCTTGCAATATTCAGCCAGCATTGCAACATTAAACCAGTTTTTCAACATTAAGATGGTCTTGCAACATTAAGCCAGCCTTGCAACACTAAACCAGTCTTGCAATATTAAGCTAGCCTTGCAACATTAAACCAGTATTGCAATATTAATCCAGCCTTGCAACATTAAGCCGGTCTTGCAACATTAAGCCAGCCTCGTAACATTAAGCCAACCTTGCAACATTAAGCCGGCCTTGCAACATTAAGGCAGACTTACAACATTAAGCCAACCTTGCAATATTAATACAGCCTTGCAACATAAAGACAGACTTGGAACATTAAGGTGGTCTTGCATCATTGTACACTGTCTGGTTAAAAGCAGTGTACAACAACAGTGTACTAGACCTTGTGTATAAAAGACAGCATACTAGAGCATACCACATACAGTATACCAGTGTACCACATACAGTATACCAGTGTACCACATACAGTATACCACATGCAGTATATCACAGTGTACCACATACAGTATACAACAGTGTACCACGTACAGTATACCACAGTGTACCACATACGGTATACAACAGTGTACCATACAGTATAACACAGTGTACCACATGCAGTATACAACAGTGTACCACATACAGTATACCACAGTGTACCACATGCGGTATACCACAGTGTACCACATACAGTATACCACAGTGAACCACATACAGTATACCACAGTGTTCCATATACAGTATACCACAGTGAACCACATACAGTATACCACAGCGTACCAAATGCAGTATACAACAGTGTACTACATACAGTATACTACAGTGTACCACAAGCAGCATACAACAGTGTACAACATACAGTATACCAGTGTACCACATACAGTATACCACAGTGTACCACATACAGTATACACAGTGAACCACATACAGTATACCAGTGTACCACATGCAGTATACAAGTGTATACATACAGTGTACCACATACAGTATTACAACAGTGTACCACATACAGTATAAAACAGTGTACCACATACAGTATACCACATACAGTATACCACAGTGTACCACATACAGTATACCACAGTGTACCACATACAGTATACCACAGTGTACCACATACAGTATACCAGTGCACCACATACAGTATACCACAGTGTACCACATACAGTATTCCACAGTGTACCACATGCAGTATACCACAGTGTACCACATACAGAATACCACAGTGTACCACATACAGTATACCACAGTGTACCACATGCAGTATACCACAGTGTACCACATACAGTATACCAGTGTACTACATGCAGTATACAACAGTGTACCACATATAGTATACCACAGTGTACCACATGCAGTATACCAGTGTACCACATACAGTATACCACCGTGAACCACATGCAGTATACCACAGTGTACCACATGCAGTATAAAATAGTGTACCACATGCAGTATACCACAGTGTACCACAGACAGTATACCACAGTGTACCATACAGTATACCACAGTGTACCACATGCAGTATAACAGTGTACCACAGACAGTATATCACATACAGTATACCAGTGTACCACAGACACTATACCACAGTGTACCACAGACAGTATACCAGTGTACCACATGCAGTGTACCACAGAAAGTATATCACAGTGTACTATTGAGTATTCTACAGTATATTATAGATAGTGTATTACAATGTACTACAGTTAGTTACCATTTTGTCCTAGGTACATGTCGATTTGACACTAGGCCTGTTGTATGTATGTGTGTGTTGTGTGTAAGGAAACACTTCGAAATGTTTCCGCCCCGCCGGGAATTGAACCCGGGCCATCCGTGCGTGAAGCAAGAGCTTTAGCCACCAGACCACCGGGGCTGTGTACAAAGTGTACAAAGGACTGTACCACAGGCAATGTACCACAAATAGTGTACCATAGACTGAGTACCATAGACTGAGTATCACAGTGTACCACAGACAGTATACCATAGACAGTGTACCATAGACAGTGTACCATAGACAGTGTACAATAGACTGAGTATCACAGTGTACCACAAAAAGTATACCACAGACAGTGTACCATAGATGGTGCATTGTAGTGTTCCACAGACAGTGAAACAGTGAATTGTAGACATTGTTTTTCAGTGTACCAAAGAGAGTTTAGCAAAGGCATTGTACTACAGTGTACCAGAGAGAGTATACTATAAATAGTGTATCATACATTGTACCACAGAAAGTATACTATAAATAGTGTATCATACAGTGTACCACAGAGAGTATACTATAAATAGTGTATCATACAGTGTACCACAGAAAGTATACTATAAATAGTGTATCATATATTGTACCACAGAAAGTATACTATAAATAGTGTATCATGCAGTGTACCACAGAGAGTATACTATAAATAGTGTATCATACAGTGTACCACAGAAAGTATACTATAAATAGTGTATCATGCAGTGTACCACAGTGTATACTATAAATAGTGTATCATACAGTGTAGCACAGAGTACACTATAAATAGTGTATCATGCAGTGTACCACAGAAAGTATACTATAAATAGTGTATCATGCAGTGTACCACAGAGTGTATACTATAAATAGTGTATCATACAGTGTACCACAGAGAGTATACTATAAATAGTGTATCATAGTGTACCACAGAGAGTATACTATAAATAGTGTATCATACAGTGTACCACAGAAAGTATACTATAAATAGTGTAGTACACAGTCTAAAAGAGACTGTGTACTACATAGTTTGTATACCAGTGACTTACAGAAAGCGTACCACAGAGCTAAGGGGTATGTCTTACGAGGAGAGGTTAAAGAAATCGACCTGACGACACCGGAGGACATGAGAGATAGGGAAGATAGGATAACGACATATAAAATACTGAGAGGAATCGACAAGGTGGACAGAGACAGGATGTTCCAGAGGTGAGGCACAGCAACACTGGATCACAGTTGGAAGTTGAAGACTCAGATGAATCACAGGGATGTTAGGAAGTATTTCTTCAGTCACAGAGTTGTCAGGAAGTGGACTAGTCTAGGAAGTGATGTAGTGGAGGCAGGATCCATACATACCTGGAGTATACCTGGAGAGGGTTCCGGGGGTCAACGCTCCCGCGGCCCTGTCTGTGACCAGGCCTCATGGTGGATCAGGGCCTGATCAACCAGGCTGTTACTGTTGGCCGCATGCAACCCAACGTACGAACCACAGCCCGGCTTGTCAGGTACTGACTATAGGTGCCTGTCCAGCGCCTTCTTGAAGACAGCCAGGGGTCTCTTGGTAATCCCACTTATGTGTGCCGGGAGGCAGTTGAATAGTCTTGGGCCCCTGACACTTATTGTGTTGTCTCTTATCGTGCTAGTGGCACCCCTGCTTTTCATTGGGGGGATGTTGCATCGTCTGCCGAGTCTTTTGTTTTCATAGGGAGTGACTCTCGTGTGCAAGTTTGCTACTAATCCCTCTAGGATTTTCCAAGTGTTTATAATCATGTATCTCTCCCGCCTGCATTCTAGGGAGTAAAGGTTGAGGAACTTCAAACATTCCCAGTAATTTAGGTGTCTTATCGCACTTACTTGTGCCATGAAGGTTCTCTGTACATTTTTTCAGTCAGCAATTTCACCTGCCTTGAAAGGTGCAGTTAGTGTGCAGCAATATTCCAGCCTAGATAGAACAAGCGACCTGAAGAGTGTCATCATAGGCTTGGCATCCCTAGTTTTGAAGGTTCTCATTATCCATCCTGTCATCTTTCTAGCAGATGAGATTTATACAATGTTATGGTCTTTGAAGGTAAGATCCTCTGACATGATCACTCCCAGGTCTTTTTCATTAGTTTCTCGTTCTATTATGTGGTTGGAATTTGTTTTATACTCCGATATAGTTTTAATTTCCTCACGTTTTCCATATCAGAGTAATTGAAATTTCTCATCATTGAACTTCATATTGTTTTCTGCGGCCCATTTAAAGATTTGATTGATGTCTGCTTGGAGTCTTGCAGTGTCTTCAATGGTGGACACTGTCATGCAAATTCGGGTGTCATCTGCAAAGGAAGACACGGTGCTGTGGCTTACTTCCCTGTCTATGTCAGATATGAGGATGAGGAACAGGATGGGAGTAAGTACTGTGCCTTGTGGAACAGAGTTTTTCACCGTAGCTGCCTCGGACTTTACTCTATTTACTACTACTCTTTGTGTTGTATTTGTTAGGAAATTATAGATCCATCTACAAACTTTTCCTGTTATTCCTTTAGGATCCATTTTGTGTGCTATTACACCATGGTCACACTTGTCAAAGGCTTTTGCATAGTCTGTGTATACTACATCTGCGCTTTGTTTGTCTTCTAGAGCATCCAGGACCTTGTCATAGTGTTCCGGTAGTTGAGACAGAGAGGAGCAACCTGTTTTAAACCCATGTTGTCCTGGGTTGTGTAACTGATGGGTATCTAGATGGGTGGCGATCTTCCTTCTTAGAACCCTTTTTAAGATTTTTATGATATGGAACGTTAGCGCTGTCGGTCTGTAGTTCTTTGCTATTGCTTTACTGCCCCCTTTGTGGAGTTGGGCTATGTCTGTTGTATTTAGCAGCTGTGCGACGACCCCAGTGTCCATGCTCCCTCTCCATAGGATGTTAAAAGCACATGATAGGGGCTTCTTGCATGATAGGTGCTTCTTGCATGATAGGGGCTTCTTGCATGATAGGGGCTTCTTGCATGATAGGGGCTTCTTGATGAACACGGAGTTCCACGAGTCTGGGCCTAGGGCAGAGTGCATTGGCATGTCATTTATCGCCTTTTAGAAGTCATTTGGCGGCAGGATAATATCAGATAGGTATGTGTGTCTACCAAATTCTGCGTCTAATTAAAAATTCGTTTAGGTCTTCGACTCTCAGTCTGGTTTGCGGCTCGCTAAAAACTGAGTCATACTGGGACTTTAGTAGCTCACTCATTTCCTTGCTGTCATCTGTGTAGAACCCATCTCGTTTAAATAGGGGCCCAATACTGGAAGTTGTTCTCGACTTTGATTGGCATAAGAAAATAAATATTTTGGGTTTCTTTCAATTTCATTTATGGCTTTTAGTTCTTCTCGCGTTTCTTGGCTCCTGTAAGATTCCTTTAACTTTAGTTCGATGTTTGCTATTTCTCTGACCAGTGTCTCCCTACGTATTACAGATATATTGGTCTCTTTTAGCCGATCTGTTATTCTTTGCCTTCGCCTGTATAGGAAGTGCCTCTCTCTTTCTTGTTTACATCTTCTCCTCCTTTTCCTTAAAGGAATTTGTCTTGAGCATACCTCAAGTGCCACAGAGTTAATTTGTTCTAGACATAGGTTTGGATCCGTGTTGCTTAGGCTATCTTCCCAGTTTATATCACTTAGGACTTGGTTTACTTGGTCAAACGTTATGTTTTTGTTATTGAAGTTGAACTTGGTGAAGACTTCCTCGTGACTGATCACTTTTTGTCGGTCTGAGGCCCCGCGCATACATGTCTGTACCTCTAAGATAAGATAAGATTTCTTCGGATTTTTAACCCCTGAGTATATTGTTTTTTATATGGTTATATTTCGTATTAGATCATCATTGTTAGTGAATATGAGGTCCAGTGTATTCTCCAATCTTGTTGGCTCTATTATTTGCTGGTTTAAGGTGAATATGGTGAAGAGATTTAAAAGCTCGTGTGTGTGTGTTTTCATCTGAGCTGCCTCCTGGTGTTATCTCTGCTACCACATTATTTGCTATATTCCTCCATTTTAGGTGCCTTAGGTTGAAATCCCCCAGGAGCAAGATGTTGGGGGCAGGAGCTGGAAGATTTTCCAGGCAGTGATCAATTTTCAAAAACTGTTCCTGGAATTGTTGGGACGTTGTATCCGGAGGCTTGTATACAACCACGATGACCCGTTTTTGGTTCTTGATCTTTACTTCCAAAACTTCAACTACATCATTTGAGGCATTTAGTAGTTCCGAGCATATAAGTGACTCTGTGATATACAGGCCACCCCCCTTCCCCGTCCTTTTGCCTGTTCACTCTATCGCATCTGTATAGGTTATAACCCGGGATCCATATTTCAGTGTCAAGGTGATCCTTTATGTGGGTCTCTGTGAAAGCCGCAAACATAGCATTTGACTCTGTAAGCAGTCCACGGATGTAAGGTATTTTGTTGTTCGTTGCTGGCTTTAGACCCTGTATATTTGCAAATATGTATATTTGTAAGATGTCGTCTGATTGGTGGTATTGGTGGTATGGGGAGGTCTTTTGTTCCTGGCACTAACTAATATCTGTTGTTTTGGAGTAGAGGCCATCGACTGTGATTCTACTCCAGAAATGATCGGAGTTGGTGTACAATTTCTGTCATTTCCTGCCAATTTTGTTTCCTTCCTGGCGCTAAAAAACCTCTCCTCTGGAGTGGTTGTGGCTACCCAGGTTTTCCCATGGTCTGGATGTTCTGTGTCTTGTTGTCCCCTTTAGGTGGTGTGCCTGGCAATATAAGTTATAACACTGTCTTTCCTGAACTGAAGAGTGACACATTTCAGGATGGAAAAGCTTACAGGAAGGAATATTGCATTTTCCTGTTGTCATATGGGCACGGCATTTTCTGGGGTGGTCAAAGTTGCACGTCCCATCTGTTTTTCCATATATTCCATGCCTGAAGATACCTAATGCATAGAATTTGCATAGGCCTGGTTTCTGTTTGCCTTTTTTTTGTGACTGTATTCCCTACTGGTGCGTGTTTTCCTGTCTCATTACTATCTTCAGCACTAGTACTAACAATGGAGCCTTCACCAGTTACTTCAGGTATTTTATCTTCACTATTTCTTGGGGCATCCCCTTGTTTAGTATCTCCAGTGGTACTGCTAGTTTGTAACATTGGTTTTTGCATGTCCTTGTCTACACCTGTTTCCCCACTAGCGCTCCTGTCTTCTTTCGGGCCACCATCTTCCATTTCTTCATTCTTACAGTTACTGTCTACCAGGACAGCATCTGCACCAGGGGCGATAGCACCATCTGGCCCAGTCCTTTTATTTTCCCATCTGTTATAGAATGCTGTTAAGTTTTCTATGAGGCCGTTTTGATGTTTTCATCTTTTAATACCAATGTGATTTTATTCCACAGTTGAATTTCCTTTGGGCATACCCAAAAACATTTCCCTGGTTTAATATATCTTGTAGAAGATTCCTGAATATCTGCACAAGGTGCATGGGGGCCCATTTCCCACAGAAGTTGCACGTAATCCATGCAGAAACCCGTTTGGTTGTTTGGTTACAGGCTACACAGGATTTCTTGACGTGATTTTTTGGTTGTTGTACTCTATATTCTACTAATAACCTCCTTAAAGTGTAGATCTGTCTATTTGTATGTGTATCTATTTGCATTTGTACGTGTATGTGTTTGAGACAATCTTACCGCTGCTAGCAGTAACTGTTTGGGTGTTTGATAGGGGCGCTTAAAAATCCCGTCAGCTTATGAATCCGGTCAGAGGATACCTTATTTTTCCACGAATCCGTTTGGGTGTTAAGGCACCTAGAAACTCTTTCAGCTTTTGAATCCGGTCATTTGTTCACTTATTTCTTGGACGAATCCGGACTACTGGAATATTATTTAACAGAGTAATATGTATTCAGTTTGATACAAAAAGTATAACTTGCGTGTTGGAGAAACCGGTGACGTCTGGCACCCTTTTTTACAGCCTGAAGTTTTGGGCCCTTATATCACTGTATTTAGCTTTTTAGATAGCTTTAAGAAGAGGTATGATAAAGCTCATAGAGCAGGAAGAGTGACCTAGTAGCGGCCAGTGAAGAGGCGGGGCCAGGAGCTGTGAATCGACCCCTGCAACCACAACTAGGTGAGTACAGACAACATATCACAGACAGTATACCACCAACAGATGGTGTATTGCAGTGTAACACAGACAGTGTACCACGATTGTACCACAGTGTGTCACAGAGATTACTAGAGACAGGTGCACTAAGGTGTACCACAGTGTACCAAAGAATGTACAACAGACAGTGGGTCAATGTACCACTGTTAGTGTAGTACACAGTACCTCAGACAGTGAAGTGCAGAGTACCACAGACAGTGTAGTGCAGAGTACCACAGACAGTGTAGTGCAGAGTACCACAGATAGTGTAGTACAGAATACCACAGACAGTGTACCATAGGCACTATACCATAGATAATGTACAGCAATGTAATACTATATACTGCAGTGTACAAAATTTAGTAAACCACAGTGTACCGCAGACAGCGCACCCCAGACAGTATACCATAGGCAGTGTACCACAGGCGACATACCAAAGCGTGCCACAGACTGTGTACTTTAGAGAGTGAACTATAGATAATGTGCCATAGACAGTGCTTCACAATCATTGTACCACAGTGTGCCATACCGGGTGTACCACAGACGGTGTACTATAGCCAGTGTGCCTCAGTGGTACCACAGAGATTGTACCACATACAGTGTGGCATAGGCAATGTACTATAGACAGTGTACCATAAACACTGTACCACAATGTTCTACAGTGTACAAAGACTCTGTTCCACAGTGCTCCATAGAAAGTGTACCGCAGTGTTCCATAGACAGTGTCTACACACAGTGTATCACAATATATCAAAGACAGTATACTGCAGTGTCACGCGTGGTAACTACAGTGTACAGTGTACCACTTTCTTCTTTAAGTGTAACGCAGAGAGTGTGCTATTACCAGTGTAACATAGACAGTGCAGCACAGACATTGTACTAGTATATTACATAGTCTTTACCACAGAAAATGTACTACAGTGTATCAAGTGTACCAGAGTCAATATACCAAAGACAGTGCACTACAGTGTACCACACATGGTATCATAGTGTACTAGAGTGCATCA
Source organism: Cherax destructor (assembly GCA_009830355.1). NCBI lineage: Eukaryota > Metazoa > Arthropoda > Malacostraca > Decapoda > Parastacidae > Cherax > Cherax destructor. The sequence continues at coordinate 15,789 of WNWK01003891.1, forward strand.
CAGAATGCGTACCACAGACAGTATACCACCAACAGTGTATCACATTGTTCCACAGTGTATGACATGCAGTGTAATAAGACAGTATGTCACAGACGGTGTAACACATCGTACCATTGTACTACAGTTTACCATAGTGTACAACAATGAACATACCACAGTGCACTACAGTGTACCACAGACAAACACAGTGTACCACACTGTACTACAGTGTACCACAGGCAGCGTACAATAATGTACATACAACATAAAATATGGAACAGCATGCAACAGTGTATCACAGTGTACTTCAGTTTACAATAGTGAACAGAATAATGTGTACAACAGTGTACTTGAGTTTACAATAGTGAACAGAATAATGTGTACAACAGTGTACTACAGGCAGTGTATCACAGACAGTATACTGCACAGTGTACCACAGAGAGTATACTGCACAGTGTGCTACAGAGAGTATTACGCACAGTGTACCACAGACAGTATACTGCACAGTGTACCACAGACAGTATACTGCACAGTGTACTACAGACAGTATACTGCAGTGTACTACAGACAGTATACTGCACAGTGTACCACAGACAGTATACTGCACAGTGTACTACAGACAGTATACTGCACAGTGTACCACAGACAGTATACTGCACAGTGTACCACAGACAGTATACTGCACAGTGTACCACAGACAGTATACTGAACAGTGTACTACAGACAGTATACTACACAGTGTACCACACAGTATACTGCAGTGTACTACACAGTATACTACACAGTGTACCACAGACAGTATACTACACAGTGTACCACACAGTATACTGCACAGTGTACTACAGACAGTATACTACACAGTGTACCACAGACAGTATACTGCACAGTGTACCACAGACAACGTACTGTAAACGGTGTAACCCACGCTTAGTGAAAGACAATGTGAAACTTGAGGCAGTACTAAGGATCCTTCCTGCTGCCAGAGTCTTGAGGAGTCAACTGTGTACAAAGAATGAGACATTGATCTTATGTTAGCGGAAGACCGAAGGACAATACGGGATATTATAATGACATTCAAAATACCAGAGTACAGACATGGTAGAGAGGGTTAGGCTATTTGCCAGGGATGTAGTAAGAACGCCTTCACTGGAAACTGCTCACCCGAGTGAGAGTCAGCAGTGTCAGGAAGGCTACGTTGGTGTAAGAGTCGTTGTGAAACAGAGTCCACTGAGAAAAACATAGTTGAAGACGACTCCACTCAGGGGCTCAAAAATAAATATGATAAGGATGTGCAATATAATCACAAAAAGTTAATCTTAACAATGCAGAACAAGCCACATGGGGATGAAAATCTTTTGGCAGAAGGTATCTTTAGGCCTCAGAGAATTTCCCCTCCTATCTGTTGCTGACTTGCAACATTGCATAGCTCCTGACGACGCACGAGATCTATAGTAAAAGATCTATAGTAAAAGATTTCCGTATCCAAGTGGCTTATTCTGCATGATAAAGATATATAACGTTAGTCGGTATTATACCTACCGACTTTGATATTCGACTCAAAATATCAAACTACATGTTGCATGAGCCTCTCGAGGCTTTAATCATATTGGTAATGTTGTTTTTTCCTTGGTTGTACCAGTGATTACTTAGCACGAGTGTTATTATGATGATAACACTCGCTGCCTTGATGGCTTTCATATTAAAGTCATTTTTATTTGCACGATCCTCTAATGGTATATCCCCATATTGCATGACTCCAGCCTCCTCTAACGGTATCCCCGTATTGCATGAACCCAGCCTCCTATAATGGTATCCCCGTATTGCATGACCCCAGCCTCCTCTAATGGTATCCCCGTATTGCATGACCCCAGTCTCCTCTAATGGTATCCCCGTATTGCATGACCCCAGTCTCCTCTAATGGTATCCCCGTATTGCATGACCCCAGCCTCCTCTAATGGTATCCCCGTATTGCATGACCCCAGCCTCCTCTAATAGTATCCCCGTATTGCATGACCCCAACCTCCTCTAATGGTTTCCCCGTATTGCATGACCCCAGCCTCCTCTAATAGTATCCCCGTATTGCATGACCCCATCCTCCTCTAACGGTATCCCCGTATTGCATGATTCCAGCCTCCTCTAATGGTATCCCCGTATTGCATGACCCAGCCTCCTCTAATAGTATCCCCGTATTGCATGACCCCAGCCTCCTCTAATGATATCCCCGTATTGCATGACCCCATCCTCCTCTAACGGTATCCCCGTATTGCATGACCCCATCCTCCTCTAATGGTATCCCCGTATTGCATGACCCCATCCTCCTCTAATGGTTTCCCCATATTACATGTCCCAGGATGCGACCCACACCAGTCCACTAACACCCAGGTACCCATTTTACTGATGGGTGAACATAGACAACTGGTGTTAGGAAACACGTCCGATGTTTTCATCCCTTCGCTGGGAATCGAACCCGGACACACACCGTGTGAAGCGTATAACACTACAGTAGGTCCATTGACCCATGCTAGGCAGGTCCATCTCACACCCAATCATGCATCTGAGCAACTTATATTTAAAGCAACACCACATTCTCGTTTCAGTGAAAATACTTTGACATTTTCATTTATCACATGTCTTCCAAAATGATACCAGACATACAAATATAATACAGACACCCAAATTAATAAAAGCTGACATATTCTGAGGAGAGGTGGGAGGCAGAATGCTAAAGCAGTGTACGATTAAAACTTTACGTTCTCTCTCTGGTCCACTAACACTAGAGGAAACGAGTGTATCACTAGAGTAACTCTAGAGGCACACTCGTAGGCCAAAACTGCCAGGGGCGTATCTACGGTAAATAGTGCCTATGACAAGCACTGAAATTGCGCCTCTGTCCAAACATCTGACACCCATCTTTTAGATAACTTTACCATAAAATCATTCGCTGCCCAGCCTTTGCGGAGTGCGGGTGTGCTTGTTTCTGGTCCCTAGCGGTGGAGTTGAGAACTGGTAGTTTTCATCAACATGGTGGAGCGCTACAGACGACGTGTCAATACTGTCTGTATTGAAGTGTTGCAGGGCGCGATTTACCCAAGCAACGCAGATGTTCTCTTCCCAGCTATTTTGAGGGATTCTTTAGGGATATCCATTGAAGAATTATTTGGGATATCTCTCAACGGTTCGTCGAGGATTTTTGTCAAGTTTGCAGTGGCCAGCGCATATGAGCGAGTGGTTGACACGTATCAGGAGAAGAGGATTGTCGTCAACACGGGATTAGAGGTACGGCTTCGAGATGTGTCACGGTACTACACTTATATACGAGTCCGAAACGTGCCGTTCGAAGCGTTGGAGTTTGATGTGCGAAACGTCTTCAGTCAATTTGGTGACGTCCATGCAGCCACGGTGGGCCGGTGGGCACAGGGGACTTATGCCGGGCTGCAAGAAGGTTCATTTTCTTTGAAAATGACGCTCAAACGTCAGATACCTTCATACGTCATGATGGAGGAGTTCCGGCAGCAGGTCTATGTGACTTACGCAGGCCAAGTTCGAACGTGTCGCCTGTGTGGATTACCTGGACATGTGGCGGCGGCATGTGATCGTCGGATGGGCCAACAGAGACATGGAGCTGCTGATGGTATGAGGAAGGATGAAGTGGTGGTCGTGGATGCTATGGATGAGTCGCCACGGGAGAATATGAGCATGGTGCCAAGTGGACAATGGAGTGACATTGTTGATAAGGAGGATGAGCGTGTACTAACGTTGTCACAGGTGACCCAGGATGGCGAGACAGCGGAGACGGAGGAAGTGGCTCTGCCAGAAGGTGTGAACTTGGTTTTGTCTGAGCCGCTTTTGGAGGATTTTCCACTGTTGTTGGACAGTCCTGTGTGTGAGGGCACACAGCATGGTGTGGTGGACTTAGGATCAGAGGTGAGGAGGGACGAGAGTGAGACGAGTGTGATGGGCATCTCAGAGAGTGGGCCTTGCCTTCAGGTCCAGGAGGTTGGTGTAGAAGTGCACAGGGGAGAGGATTGTGAGACTATGGAGGCTACAGGGGACTCCAGGAAAAGGCCTAGTGGTCTAGTTGAGGACGATGTCCTAACACCTGGGCAACAGGTGTGCAAGAAGGCCTGGGTGGAGGTGGCAAAAGGGGGACGGGGGAGTGGCAAGGGTAGAGAGGGGATGAGGGACAGGAAAGCAGACAGGCAAGTACTGGGAGTGTCAGTAGAGGAAGAGAGCATTAGTAAGGGAAAGTCGGTAGTGACGAGGAAGTTGAAAAGTAGAAGAAAGCCCACTGCGTTCTTTTCAGGTGTTTAACGATGAATGTAAATGGCCTCCGAGCGGAGGTCAAACGTAAATGGGTAGAGGTGACATTAAGACGTTTAAATGTGGATGTGTGTATATTGCAAGAGCATAATTATAGGATGGGAGAGATTTGACGTTAAGTGGATTTACAGTTTATGCGGGTAGTGCGGGTAGTTTCAAGGGAGGGGTGGCTATAGGTATACGTGTGACCAGTCCCTTTCGGTTGTTGGCTTGGGAAGAGGGGGGTGGGAGGGTGGTAAGGGTTGAGGGTTTATGGGGAATGTCAGAGTGTGTATAGTGGGAGTTTATATGCCGGCTATAAGTTGTAGAAAAACTAAGGAAGAATTTGTGAGAGAGAGTTGATATATTTCTTACGTGGGTTGCCGGTTGTGACTATTGTCGCAGGGATTGGAATTGTGTGATTAGGAAGAGGGATGTGGAACCGAGAGGGGCGGGTGTGAGTTGGGGTTTTGCGTGATGTTTTGGGTGCGGCAGGAGTCAGAGATGTGGTAGGGGCGGTGGGTGGCATATAGAACATACGTTCATACGTAGGGGCTATGCTGCAAGACTCGATCGTGTGTATGTGTCGAGGATGTTATAGTGGAAGGCGTGGATTGCGTTGATGTTGGGTTTCCGATCACAGGGGTGTGTTGGCAGTGTTGGGATGGGAGGGAGCTGTTAGAACGTATGCTAGTTATTGGAAGCTGAACGTGGGCTTATTGCAGGGGAACAGTGTAGGAGGAGTTTTGAGGAGTGGTGGGAGGGATGTGGAATGATGGGAAGGACCGGGAAGATGTGGTGGGTTGGTGGAATGGAGTGGCGAAATTGGTTATTCAGGTTTTTTATAAACGTGAAGGTAGAGAGCAGGCGCGAATGCGTTATGGCCTGCAGAGGTATTTGGAGGGGCAGTTGCGGGATTGTTATGTGGGGGGGGCGGGTTACTCGCTGGAGGACATAGAGGTTTTGAGGGGCCAGTTGAAGGATATACAGAATGAGAGATTCCAGGCTATCAGAGTGAGGGCAGGTATTGAGGATGTGCTACGGGGGGACAAACCGTCTTTGACTGTCTTGCGTGGTTTTAGAAAGAGGAGGCAGGGTATGACGATGACGTCATTGAAGGTACACGAGGAGTTGGGTGGGTATATGGAGGGACAGGTACTGAGGTCGACAGAGGGTATGAGCGGTTTGTGGATGTTTGGTTTCGGCGGTATCTAGACCGTAGGTTGGAGGAGGTGGAGGCGAAAGAGGAAGTTTTGGAGGGTATACAGGTAGGGATTAGTGAGGAGGAGAGGAAAGGGATGGAGGGTAGTATAACTGAGGAGGAAGTGTGGTTCGCAGTGAAGGGGATGCAGATGGGTAAAGCGCCGGGAGTCGATGGCTTACCTAGTGATTTTTATGTTCAACATTGGGGAGTGTTGAAGGAATGTTTGACGAAAGTTTTCAATCGTTTGAAGGAAGTACGGTATATGGGGGAGGATCAGCGCACTGGAGTTGTGGTTTTAGTGCCTAAGGAGAAAGTGGTGGAAACGATTAGGGATTACAGAGCTATAACACTTTTATGTGCAGATTACAAAATCTTTGCACGGATTTTGGGTAATAGGGTTAAAAAGGTTTTGGATTCTATCATAGAACATGGTCAGTATGGGATACCGGGGAGGTGTATGGGGAATGGGCATGGTAGGATTAGGTCATTCATCGAGGGTCGAGAGGGGGGTGGGGTTTTAGGGCTTGATTGGGAAACGGCTTATGACAGTGTGGATAGGAATATGTTATTTGACATTCTCCGTAAGCAGGGTTTTGGGAATGAAGTAGTGGGTTGGGTGCAAACGTTGTATGAGGGGGCTTTGGTGCGGGTTCAATTGAATGGAAGGGTGGGAAACGTGGTGGACATGAAGCGGGGTTTGCGACAGGGGTGCCCTTTGTCGCAAATTCTGTTTGCATGCTTACAGGATCCTTTTTTTAGGTTAGTATCGAAGGGGTAGGGAGGAGGGTCAGGTACCTGGTTGTGCATCTGGAATAGTGGGTTATGTTGATGACACAACAATTCTCGTAGGTGGGTGGGAGGGGTTAGATGCTATAGGGAGGATTATAAGTGTTTTTGGGGCAGCTACAGGGATGCGGATTAACAGGGTGAAATCTAAATTGTTAGAGGTGGGGACGTGGGTGGGCGGGGACTTGGGGAATAGGTATGGTTGGCATGTTGTTGAGTGCTTGAAAATTTGTGGGATAATTTATTGTAAAGATGCGAGTAGGGCGAGGGTTGAAAATTCTTCTAAGGTGGTAACGGCGACAATCGCGCGAATGAGTGGATGGAGACCGGGAGATGTGACGTTAATGCAGAGGGTTATGGTAGTAAATGTTTTACTGTATAGTAAATTGTGGCATGTGGCAAGGGTATACTCACTCGTGGGGAGAGATGTTGAATTATTACAGCGGAGAGTGTTGCGGTATATATGGGGTTTTGGTAGACATTGGCTTAATAAGGGGGTTGTCATGACGCCGGTTAGTAAGGGAGGTTTGGGGTTGATACCCTTACATAGGAGGCTTATAGGAATATATGTAAAGCAGAGATATGTGGAGGAGGGAGGGGTGGGGGGTAAGCGGGTGGGAGTGGTCATGCGTGAGGTACGGAGGTGGTGGAGTGGACGTGACCTGAGTTTATGTGAGGCAATGTTGAGAGTTTTACTAGTTGTCAGAGAGCCAAGGGGTTTTCGGGTGGGGGTTTTGGACAAGCTTGGGGGAGGCGGGGGTATAGTGCAAGGGGTAGCAGAGTACCCAAAGTATAATTGGCGGGCGACTTGGGTAGGTTTCCGGAAGTTGAGGCTGAGGGCGAGGGTTAGGGAGACGGTTTTTCGATTCCTACATGGAATCTTGGCTTCTAAAGCGCAATTGTTTTTAATGGGTTTAGCGAGTGAGGGTACTTGTTTGAGATGTGGGCTTTTGGATACGTCGTACCATGCGGTGTATTTTTGTGAAGATTTAGGCGGGGTACGGGAATGGTTTGGACGGGTCATGAGGAGTGTAGGTGGGTGTGGGCTTTCGATGTTAGGGGCTTTAAGCCTGGATATTGGTGGGTTTGAGGAAAATGTACGTAGAAGTTTAATGTACCTGGTGGTTGATTTCATATATGTGTCGTGGGGTATGCGCGAGGTAGTGGGTGGGAGGCGGGTTCGTGCCTTGGCGGCACATTTTACAGGACGAAATGTAGGAATCAGGGTTTGTATGGGAGAACTTGGGTTGAAGCTTTCTCAGAGGGTTATAGAACGATGACGGTGGTGTCCCTTTTAAGGTTTTGGGGATGACGTAGGAACCATTCGTAGGGGACTGGTCGAGTGGGGGAGGGGGAGGTTGGGTATATCCGGAAGGGGTTGACTAGGGTATAGTATGGTTGATTGATGTGTGGTGGTTAGGCGTGGGTATACAGGGTTGAAGCTAGGATGGGTTGGGACGGGGTGGTATCGTGGGTGTCCGATTTTTGGACGTTTCGGGGATGGGGTTGTAGGTAAATGTTCAAGTGTGTGTTGACTCAGACTTGGAGTGATGTTGGTTGGGGGGGGGTCATAGGGGTCATGGACGCATGGGGTTTTCCTCTAGGATGTAGTAGTGTAATCTAAAGTTAAAGTAGTAGGGTTTGTCGGTGGTGATGTGCTGGCGTTTTGCATTTATGTGGCAGGTTGGAGGTTAGGAGGTATTAGGTGTTAGACAACCGACAGTGTGCAGGTGTGCTTGGGTGAAGTTGTCCCAGGTATCTGTGGCAATTCATGTAGGATAAAGTTGATGTTTTGCTATGTTTGTCTTAAGTTTAACGTTTTTAGTATACAGGAGCAGCTTCTGCATATTTTTGGGTTTTTCTAGTGTTTGTATATGTATGTAACACAAATGTGTTTTGTGTGGTCTTATTATCCGGTGTGGGAATGTGACGTTGTGTTGTAGACAGTGTTGTCTACGGTAGTGATGGCTTGATGTTAATGTATTTCTTATTTAAGATGATGTTGTGGTGTGACCCTTGTTTCGGGGGTCAGTTGTTTTTGTGTGTTATTGTGTAACACCTGTTTTATAGGCAGAAAGTTTAAGGTTTTATTTTATTTCATGCCTATGTACTGCGTTTTTGTGGTAGGGAAGAAGTAAAATATGTAACCAGCGGTTAAATTTTGTGGTGTTTTTGAGACAATGTATGTTCAGTTTCATTGACAGTGTTATGTTATTGTATAGAAAAACTTAGCTAGGATTGGGTAGTAGGATGGACATTTTTTGTTTGTGCTTTTGGCACGGGTTCTTATTATAGGATATATAGACTGATGTGTTTATTCCTGTTCTGTTTGCTTGTTTTTGTTTATATGAGCCTGATTTATTTTTGGGCATTTATTGGATTGTTATGTATATATGTGTTTTTAATAAAATATAAAAAAAAAAAAAAAAAAACTTTACCATAAAATCAGCTCAAAAGTACAAGTCAAGTTCGTTAATCTTTTAATTAACAAATTATGGCACTATATGAAAATTACAACTGCACCTTCCTTGCTTACACTGATGTAAATTGCTCTATGATGTTCTCAAATTCAGTTTTTTTCAATTTCTTCCCTTCCTGCACTCAGCAGAGCAAGGTCACAGTCTGCCTTGACCCATGGTGGTTCTCAAATACGAAAGTCTTAGTTTTTACTTCTTGAATAATCTCTCACAGCTGGTGATGGACACTGTGATGGTTAGCATTAATAGTACAGCAGTGTGAGGACTGAGGAAGACGCTCTCATCCCCATACTGAATAACAAATTCGAGAGGCTCTTCAGGTCTTGATATTTTCAAGTTGGTCCGATTTGATAGCAACATTCTGGAATCCAAAATTTCTTCATATAGCTGATGGCCCAAATTTTCGCACTTCTTTAGGTGGTTACTGTCAGTGCGGCAACACAGTCCCTCGACATCAAGAAGGAAACCAAACTTAGCGTCAATGTCGTGCAAACTTAGCGTCAATGTCGTGCAAACTTAGCGTCAATGTCGTGCAAACTTAGCGTCAATGTCGTGCAAACTTAGCGTCAATGTCGTGCAAACTTAGCGTCAATGTCGTGCAAACTTAGCGTCAATGTCGTGCAAACTTAGCGTCAATGTCGTGCAAACTTAGCGTCAATGTCGTGCAAACTTAGCGTCAATGTCGTGCAAACTTAGCGTCAATGTCGTGCAAACTTAGCGTCAATGTCGTGCAAACTTAGCGTCAATGTCGTGCAAACTTAGCGTCAATGTCGTGCAAACTTAGCGTCAATGTCGTGAAACTTAGCGTCAATGTCGTGCAAACTTAGCGTCAATGTCGTGCAAACTTAGCGTCAATGTCGTGCAAACTTAGCGTCAATGTCGTGCAAACTTAACGTCAATGTCGTGCAAACGACCGAACTTTTGAACTTTTCATCCATTTCTCTGTGAGGATGATGCTCGAGCGTTCCTTTCATGTACACACACACACACACACACACACACACACATATATATATATATATATATATATATATATATATATATATATATATATATAAATGTGTGTGTTGTTTTTATTATATGTGGCTATGTCACTGATAACTTCCTCACTGAAGCAGTTAACTAACAGCTCCCGTATGATCTTGTTATACACCGTCAGCAGTTATGGACTCTTCTCTAGCTCATGAATCTGATCTTTTATCTGGCTGAAAGCCATGCAATAATTAGTAGGCAAGTGTGATTTGTTTAACTTCCACAATAACCTGATTCAGTACTATTCACCCTGGTACCCGACAGTATCGAGGTACTGCTTGCATGTCTCGGTGTTCTCAGGACTGGGTTTGTTGATATCGATACCTATATTATGTAGGTTCCATAACTTATCTACTGGCTCTTATATTCTCCTCCAACAGAAGAGATTTCTGGTAAGGGACGTATTTTACGGTGATTCCGTTCACCAAGACACTTTCCACCCCGTCAGTCTCGCGCCTGCTACTTACCTAACTAACAGCTGGTCGGACTGAAAGTCCAGACCAGCCAGTTTTATATTGACTTTCCTTAAGGCAGCAATATTATCGTGTAATCATTTCATCTGTATGACAACAGGTAGTTGGTCCACGTTGGTCGCCCAGACAAACTGTGAATCTCGCTAGATCTTATGACTGCTTGTCAGGGCTGTGGAAAAAGCCAACTATATTGAGCTGTACTCTACCACGGAGTGCACCGCTTAGTTTAGTCAGTGTGTCTCTACGTATAAAGCATCTCTGGGCGCTTTGATCATACACTGGTTTGAAGTTATCAAATAGAGCTGGTGTCACGATTCTGTGACACCTGCTCAGTAACGTGAGACGCGTTATTGGTAATGCTGTGTAGGGCTGTGGAACAAGCGTTGATATCTCTGCCGGGAGGTCCAGCTCCAAGGCGCAGAGGTTGAGGCTACTGTGATCCCATTTTCTGCGAGGTAGAGCTTAGAGCTTGCAGGGGGAGGGGTTCCGTTTTGTTAGTGCCTATGGCGGTGTTGTAGTTACCTTATATAACACTTACCAATGCTTAACTGGTCACCATCTCTGGGTGTTGGTCTGTAAAGGTGTTACGCAGAAAGCGGGATATCTTGGGGCCTACTGGCCTTGTCTGAGGGCAAAGGTAAAAGTTACACAAATCTCAAGTAAAACTAGGCCACCAGGGCTATCCCAGTCAAAACAGAAAGCGCTAAACCAACATTTATTACATCAATGGGTTAGTTATTAGAGGATTCAGGCAAAATTCCTCGATAGAAAAATATACATTTATTAGTATTAACACTATATACACACACTAAATATACACCCATCTCTCTCTCGTAACATAAACATCCACAAACAGATACATGAGGAGTCAGCAGGCTGGAGAGTCGCAGAAACATAAACAAACACTTGACGTATGGGGGATGTACACAGTGGACACCCTGCCCAACACTACTCTCCTGCCGAAACCATGTTATGCACATTCACCAGCTAACAGAGCCCTGACCACATTAGAGCCCCAGTGAGCCTACTGGTAAGCACTAAAGTAGCCTATGACGTGAGTTTCCTAATCAAAAGGAGTACAAAACTTAGCTCAAAAACACGGCGTCTTGACCTCATCTTCCACACATGCAACGTGACTGACCCACCCCAAGCCACCCACGCTCACACCGACGCTTTCCAATCCTTGGAAAATAAATCCCGACAGGATTTCCTACATTCCACAGTTTCAACTACTTTACAGTAACCACAAAATGCAAAGCATATTTCTAAAATTATAGTTTACATTTATCCAGAGTTCATACATTATGATTTACAATTGTTTATAAAATTATGGCACACTTCTCCATACATTTACACAGCAATGCAGGAACTTGCATAACAAAAGGACTCTTAACTCCACTGCTGAGACTCACAATGTAAACGGCCAAAAAATGCCTGTGTATTATAAACTGCAAATCCTGACATAATGCAGTACCTTCACTGGCTTACCTGGAAAGATTTAGGAATCCAAATGGAGAAATTCCTTTGTCTCAGAACCTTCCAGGTGATTTTTAACCATACCCATCAACTTAGTCGCTGATTATACTAAAGTACAGAACTTAGAGCCGAGTTATCATCTTGCGCTTTTATTCCCAAGCGACTGGAGAAGCTGACCCACGGGTGTTCTAGGGTGCCTGCCTGGTGCCCGGGCTTGGCACCTGGCCCGTGGCACCCATATTGCTATGAGATACGACATATCAGTACTTAAATTACTTACACCTACATTCCTAGCTTAACTGAACTACAATCTTAGACTAGGTTTTAACTTACTAATGGCTTACAATTAATTAACACTGGAGGTGTAGCAATACCGCAACACTTCAACAGGACTCTTAACATAGTGTGGTGGTTCTTGTAACTCCTTATCGACACCCCCTCCACACCATCCTTACACAATGTCGTTATGTTTACACGATACACATTTTTTTTCCACACCCCCACATTTGCAAAGGTTCCAGAGCACAATCTGGATACATAAAACTGTTGAAATTGCCTCTAGCCAATAAGATAGCTCATTGTCAAATAGTTCTTATGCCTTTCCAAGGGTACTAAGAGATGAGATGTGAAGCAGTGTAGTTCAAGGCCTGGGAGCGGGTGGTTCCTAATTGCGCGTAAATTGGAAAAAAGGACTTTTTGGACTTAAAAAAATCACAAAATAATATGGGAAAGATACTGCAAGACCATAAGAGTAAAAAGATCTTAGAATGAGTTAGTCTTCAACATGCTAGAAACACATCTAAATCCTTCCAATATTTCCTTGACGGAATGTTGTTAAAGAATTAATTTGTTTGAATTGTCATTGGTATGGGCTGACTGTGCCAATTGGCAAAGAGGTTTCTTCCCAATAACTTGAAAATGATTCCCCTAATTGGCTTCAAACTATTTCCGTTCATTTATCCTACTTAAAAGGCACTGATTATTACTAATGTGTGAAGGTACCAATTTTCCAATCTTATTTAAAAAAATTGTAACTCAGTTTTATTGTGCGATATATCAGAAATGCACCTTATAAATGGCTTTACACTTTACACATTATGAATGTATATAGGCTGCATATATATAAACTTGTAAATTTACTGACATAGTTAATTAAATTAAAATTATTGACTTTTGTGCATGAATATATTTTCCGATTGGCTTCAAACTTTAAGTGCTGGTGTATTATGCTGAAAGGTTTTGCAATTATCTTGGGCTGTGTAATTCCTATTTTGCCAATTTCGTTAAACAAATTGGAATATTGTTTCTGTGAAATCACTGAAAAATGTCTTTTCTGGACGGCCCCGAACCTTCAACACTGGTTTCTCTTACTTACAGAAAAGTTGGAATGAGTTTCGTGCTGTGTTGGTTTCAATTCGGCAATATTATTGAATAAATTGTTAAAAATGGTTTAATAGTTTGTCTGATAAGTTCAAATACTGCTGTTTAATATTATTTTATATTCTCAGCTGTGGACGCATTCATAATTGTGCCAGAATCCCAGTGCCAGTTTCTTTAAAAAATGAAAGACCTTTTTTTTTTAGAGAGATTTGTAAAGTTCAAAGTAGAATATATAATTGAAAGAAAATGAACATAATAAAAACTGACGTTTTAAGGCATTTTTAAGCAAGACCATTTTAGAAACATCTTCCGCCACAAGTACTTTAATTATACGTTTCTGTACGTTATTTTAGGGATCCGGGCACTTATCTAGTTATCTGGTGGACATCTATCTTATTTATGAGTTTCATGATGAATTTCGGCGTCTGTTAGTTTGTGTATATATTGTGTTAATGAATATTTATATTATGGGTTGAGTTCCATTTTCTCTTCCTCTTAAGTGTGTTGAAAAACAGCTCCTGGGGCTTTTTAATGGTGTCTACCTACCTGGAGGGTATTCTGGGGATCAACGCCCCCGCGGCCAGGTCCATGACCAGGCCTCCCGGTGGATCAGGGCCTGATCAATCAGGCTGTTCCTGCTGGCCGCACGTAGTCCAACGTACAATCCACAGCCCGGCTGATCCGACACCGACTTTAAGCTAAAAGAGCTATGGACTTCTTAAGTGTGTTGATCTAAAGTCTTAGGTCTCTTGAAGGTGTTGTATCCAGCTCCTGGACATCTTATAAATAATAATAATAATAATAACAATAATAATAATAATAATAATAATAATAATAATAACAATAATAATAATAATAATAATAATAATAATAAACAATAATAATAATGATGATGATAATATATATTATTATTATTATTATTATTATTATTATTATTATTATTATTATTATTATTATACAATTGATACTGAAATGTTCCAAATAATAGACAGAATTTTTAATTTTGATTTCAAAATGTTCTCTAAAAAATTCTAGGGAAAATTAAGTAATTTCCTTCATTTTGAATTTGTGATTCTGAATTTAATCCCATAAACTTCCTCTTAAGACTTCTTTGTCTTTTTGAGAAAACTAAATCCAGTTTTACATTATTCGGTACACTGTATATTTGGGCCACCTGTGGGTACGAATTAATGCAGATAGGACAGAAATGATGGTGTATACAGAGCGTAAAAATATTATTCTAATCTCCCGAAAGAAAACACATACTGATTTTCCATTTTTATTGTTTTTATCATGAAACAGTCATTTAATCAGAGGTTGTAGAACATATTAAAAATTATACTGGCGACTGTTTCAATGTGATAAACACTCTTCTCCTAACTGTTTCATAGTCATGCCCACTAATGCAAACTTGGCACAGACTACATAGCGAGCTTTTATTAACTATATTCACCAGTTGGAATTCATGTTTGTAAAAAGTTCCAATGACTAAACAGAGCCTTTTTTTCAGTATTTATTGACAATGTTTAGATTTCTCAACAGTTTCAACTATTCTTCTAAAAACAACATAATTAATGATAGATACTGCACTGTATATTGTATAATCTAGAAAAATTGCTATCCCATAACTCCAGTCTCCAATATTTGACAAATAGTGCTACCATTTATCTAAGTAACTGAAATAGTTTTTAAAACCTAATTACGTAAATATAAATAATATTTTTTACAAAGTAAATACAACAAAATAAAGTTGGAAAAAATATCACTTCTTGACATGAAGCTTTGTATTGATAATGGAATGACAAGGTTTAAAGGCTCGGAGAAAATTGGTTGGTCAGTATTTATTCTAGCTTAAGGACAAGACCCAATTTATTTTTAACCGTAAGTATAAGTTAACCATTTCTTAACCATTTCAGGCTAAGTCATACTCTACATTATTATCTTCTAGTGTAAAGCTGGTAATGAAAGTGCTCTTCGTTAGATAATAATCATACTCAAACAATAATATCCAGACATACTCAGCTTCAGTGGACTTGGGAAAAACCTAGATACCTAGTAAAATAACATGTTCAGTGGTATTATATAACCTTATATAGCCTACCTGTGTTATTTACATGCTAACTCAAGTACAGTCAATATTTAATGTTGTATATCTGTACTGAAAATATATGAAAGGATTGTGGATAACATCAAAATTCTATGACATTGTCTTCACAAAAGAAGAATATCACCTAAACAGAACACTTTCAATCTCACTTTCAGTAATTATTCCAGTCGTGGTGCTGGGAAAATGTTTCATATGCATGAATATCACTTTCAGAGATGCAGCTCGGCAGTAATATCTCAACTGCTGCACCTCTCAAGTAAGGCATACATGAATACTACACTTGAAAGATGCCATTGTTTTGTGTTGCTTATAAGTACAAGCAAATGAGTGTTTTAAACAAGTCAACTTCATGAACCTCGACAGGTAGAAGTCTTACTGGCTAAGCAGTGCGTCAGCAGACATGAAACACCAAAGTGTATCCACATACACAGTTGACTGTTCTGTAAAGCAAGACTTTAGTGACAGGTACAATACCTCTCATGGATGGCGCATTTGACAAGACTCCCCCTTAAAATTGTGTATCCCCAATAGTTATAATGTTTTGAAAAGAACGCATGATAAAACTTATCAATTAAATTCTAACCTTAGTAAGATTTAACATAGTCAATAATTCTTAACTAATATTCTACACTGTTGTCCTCGTCATTATAAACACCTGAATTAAAAATCCACACATGAGTAAATGCTTTATCATGGCAAAACAAACTCTGATGCTGAGTCTTTCTCAGCATTTCTTTGTAGGTATAGTTAAGATACAAAGACTGATAATAAATAAATCTAAGTTCGTGTTACTTTTGGAGGTTAAAAGCTATAACTGACAGCCTCTCAGTTCACGCGACAGCTTCCTTTCCACAATAATAGCATATTTTCTTCAAATGAAAATATCAGAAAACTTATATAGAGGCTGGATTCTACTTTACACATACACAGTATAAATTTATTAAAGGCAAAGTGGGATGATGTGCAGTACCGAGGTAACATTTCTCTTCATCAGTTAACAAACCTGTACACAGCTTCCGTCAATGCTCTCACTTAACACTACACACAATACTACGCAGTTTCAGCATAATATTGGTGTTTTGTTCAAGATAAATCACTTTCAAAACATCAGATGATGACCTGGTCAGTAGGCAAGCATCAGCCGGCCTTCCAGGTCACTACACCGCATTGTCCAAAGATATTACTACATAGCTCAATCCAAAGACCTTCAATGATGTCCTCAATTTAGATTTTAAACTCAAAAATTACAAATCAAAGTTCATCGAATGCAGCCTATAATACCATCACCAATCTTTTTTTTTTTATATAAGCAATTTAATTACAATGTCATGCAATCAGATAATACTAAGTCGTTTAAATGTCTGCATACTACTTTATTCCCTACAAATGCAAGATTTGAAAAATTCTATTAGCTACAAATAGATTCAACTAATACCTAATAAGGTTACTAATATTGGTGAAATTTACAAAAATAGGAATACACATCTATTTCGTGAATACTACAGTGAATATCCATTAACAATTGCTGAAAGCTCAAGTCAAAGCATTGAACAGAATATATATATATATATATATATATATATATATATATATATATATATATATATATATATATATATATTCTCTATGGGAAAGTGGAATAGAATTCTTCCTCCGTAAGCCATGCGTGTCGTAAGAGGCGACTAAAATGCCGGGAGCAAGGGGCTAGTAACCCCTTCTCCTGTATACATTACTTAAGTTGAAAAGATAAACTTTTGTTTTTTCTTTTTGGGCCACCCTGCTTCGGTGGGATACGGCCAGTTTGTTGAAAGAGGAAGAAGAAGAATGCATATATATATATATATATATATATATATATATATATATATATATATATATATATATATATATATATATATATATATATATATATAATGTTTTCCTTGTATACTTTTCCTAAAGTTGTAAAGTGCCTTAAAGTAAATAAGGTTCATGAAGGTTAAATAAATAATAGTTTTGACTTGAGTTTCAGCAAGTCATCGGAATTTTGTGCTATTGATGTGTATATACATCAATGTCAAACCCTGACACTGAGGTCCTTACTAAAGCTTAGTAAAGACCTAATTTTCAAAATGTTTCATGATGCTTAACTCTCTTCAACATTTTAATACTTAATTTAATAGTCTAAAAGTAAAGTTAAGGAGCAAACCATCAAGAAAAATTCACTGAAGCCCAACAAGGGACTTCATTTTCTGGGCCAAGGACTACTACAAAACATCAAGAATAGTCAACTCTTAAATAAAAAAAAAAACACTATTACCGCTGAGAAATTGCACTTAGAAATTTATAAATTGTTGCGTAGCTCAAAAACACATGGTTGACCAGAGACCAGCAAGTACCAGCCAGACTTGCTTATACCAAATTTACAAGTCTAGAGGCAACAGCACAAATACAAAATTTGATTAACAGAGAGATCACTGCCTATTTGAATAAATATTTATAATATATATGTATATATATATATATATATATATATATATATATATATATATATATTTTATATATATATATATATATATATATATATATATACATAATATATATATATATATATATATATATATATATATATATATATATATATATATATATATATATATATATATATATATATACTACGGAATTCATACAGTTGCCATTCTCCTGAACATTTCAAAACATCTTGTGTTATATGAAAGACGATAGGTCCTTAGATGGACAGAAGTGATTTTCCAACACCATAAAATTCACAAATGGTTAAGAAATTAACATTTGCTAAGCTAAAATAACAATAGAATTCTTCCCATCATACACACAATACTCCTGATAGGAAATTATTAAGTGACAATTTGCCCGTCTTTTGAATTCACAATTGTATTAAACAAAACATCTTAAATTTATCCTTAATAGTGTTATATAAAATATGGGATAGCTCTGGTTTACGTAAAGGATCTATGTAGTATAAGATGCATCGAACACCTGCACAATCATTTAGGATAAATCTGAAGGATTACTGCAGTCACATGTTCTTGATAAGTGTCCGTTAATGCATCCTCGATATCAAGATCATAGATGTCATACTAATTGGATGGGTATAATTAGCTTGAAAATCAAATTTGATTGTATCTATTATGATATCACTCCTATGCCACATGCAAGGTTTTGCTTAAAAACTGCAATACTACTAAAGACTGCAAGTGAAAAATATCTGCAATTATTATACAAAAATAACTATTAGACTCTAGAATGAATCAGCAGTAGAAGACTCCCAAGCCTTCTATACAGGCTACTTACTGAGCCACAGTCAAAGCCTGAAGATTAACCAAGATACCAGAAGAACCAAAGGTGGTGTTAACTTGGTAGACTTCTGAAATTCAGTTGGCATTTGTACGAGACTAAATGTTGCAACGAAACTGCAAGGCATAGTCTTTAGAAATGCAAACAAGAACTGAAGACAGCCTAACCACATCACATTTCTTATCAAAAAAATATCAAAGTAATGAGCAAAAGAACAACTAATGGGCATTTTCTCTTGGTGTTTTGGTGTTGGCATTGGTGTCACTTGACTCACTCTCCTTCTTTTCACGCTGAGTGCTCAGTGCCAATAGCCTCATTTGGCGGATCACGGCTGTTGCGTGGTAGGCCTGCTGTAAATAAAAAAGTTGAAACCGTGAAATGACATTGTTATTATTTTATAATAACTTACTGTTCTCTCTCTCTAAATGATAATAATTTCTTCTTCAAAAACATATAGTTTGTCTATAAAACTTATAAACACATTCCAGCCAGTAAATTTTGTTAATTTTCAGCAAATTATGCTCAATTTATTATTTATACACTATTAATTGCTTAAACTGCAGAAAATCAAGAGAACTAAAAGTATTTGCTAGTTACTGGAAGTCACTGCTGCTACTGTGTTAATATTGGATGGCATAAACAGCCACCGTAGTTCTCACTGTAGATTCATTCAACAACTCAAGAAACACTACATAGTTTCTAACAAATCCTACAAATCTACTAATGCACGCAAGACCTAGACTAAATATTTTTTAGTACAATGATGAGAATACTGAGCAACAAGAGACCACATGTTTGTGCAAATTATATATACATTCCACATTTTCATTATTTTCTCTTACAAAGTCTTGGTTTACTCTTTAATTATGTAGCTTTTACAGTTTACTGTTCCAAGTCTATTACATCAAACTGCTGTTGTAAGCAAATATTTATTACAAGCATCTTTTTTTTTTTTCAATTTTATGTACAGGAATATAATAATGCGGTAACTAAAACTATGTGTAAAGTAATCCTTTGATAAATTGGACACTAGTATTTATGCGGTCCAGGTTAATGGGTTAATTCATTAGGTTGAAAGACTATCGACCAGATAGGAATTAAAGTAAACAGATTATACGCACTTTTTCATATAGGTACCTTCCTTCATTTTCAATACTGCTGCCATGATCTTATAAAATTATTTAAATCCTCGTTGGTAATTAAGTCTAATCAGATTCGGTGACGCAGCTGTTGCTCCCAAGTCAAAATATATTAAAGGAAACTACGAATGTTGTTCATATAATGTTGAAATGCAATATAAAGTGGACGGTATTTGTCAGGAATACTAAAGTTTCTAAACTCTTGGCATTGGTGTGTGGCAGATGGTAGCCACAGCACAGATGGTAGCCACAGCACAGATGGTTAGTGAAAATAAAACTAGGTGGATTCTTTAGCAGTGAAAATGTGAGGATAGGTACCTAGTATCGCAGTGGCACTGCTAGAGGCTCACACTCGAAAGTATCCGGGTTAATCCTTAGGTAAGGCGGGACATACCGGAAAGTTGTTTAACATATGCTGCCTCTTGTACCTAGTTGGAAATTGGTAACTAGGAGTCAATCGATTTTTTTGGGTCGCATCTGGAGAAGGAGCTAAACAGAAAGTATACCACACTGCTTGGTTTATCCTGGGTTATTATCCTTTTGGGTTATTAACCCAAATAATGTCTTTTAGGTTAGATTTTAGAAAGCATGCTAAAAATTATGATATGCAGCATTGAAACCCATATTTGTGAGTATTACATCAAGATCAAGCTTCTAAAATACGTACTTGTGTCATATTTTGAAATAATTTCTACGAATGAACCTTCTCAGGACACTGCAGCAAACTAACAAGTGATTAGGAAATTAAATTTATATACAAAGACAGTCACTTGAGCTAAATTAGATGCACAGACGAGGGTCTTTCAGTCAAAATTAACTATGGTATCAGGTTTCTTTTTGCCTTCTGAGATGCTGATGTTAACAGGTTAATTCAAACGTTCGGTTTCTTTTAGTATATTCTGAAATTATTTGGTCGTCTCGAACTTATGAATATTTTTTTTTTCTTCATAATTTTGTTTAATGAATTGTTTGAGCCAGTGCAAGAGTTCCTGACGGATTTATTGTGAGGCATCGATTGACTTCTCTGATTCAGCGGCTGCCTTGACGAACACTTGTCTTAAGTGAATGAAATTTTTTTTGCTTGACCCCGGGTTTGTTTATTATAAATTTTTCGAAATAATAAACTTTATTGTGGTACCTCAAACTCTCCCTCACCACCCTGAGCACCGCATCAACAGTTGTGTCTTCACACAGCAAGTGGCGCCAGTTTAATATCCCTGTAATACCCTGTCTGTTTGTTGACACAAGACCCAGGCTCAGGTGGCTGGGCGGCTGATGATTTGTATATATTCATTTTGATCTATTGATGCTAGGTTAGGACAAATAATTAGTGTGTGTATCTTGCGCGTGCCGTACGGAGGATCGAGTGCCCACTACTACATTCGTTGAATGGCTGACATAGTTTTATCATTTCACTTTGTCCAGATTGAGTTTCTTGTAGGCATATATGATTGCCTTTGTTGCTATCTTCTAGTTCCTTTGATTCTGCAATTTTTGTTAATAGCTTGGTGTCACACAAGCTAATATAGTCTTGTTGACAATATTGTATTTTCTTTTTTCATGATGATTATCTGCAAGTCTTTATTGGATTGATTACGTTTGAAAAGTCCAGTAAATGCAACTGTATTGTTGACTGTGACTGCAAGGGGAGACTGACGTAGACTTTTTTTTAGGGGAAAACAGTTTACAGAATCTCCTTGCATACTATGGTAGCTGGATTCGCACCTCAGCCTTCGCGGTGAGAGGTTGCTCTACTGTGCTGCCCTCTTCAGGTTTTCTCCCATACCAGCAGTTGGTAGCCAGTATGGCGGAGAGTAACCGGCGTCGGAGGAACACTGTCTGTGTGGAGTTAACCCGTGGGTCACTGTTGGGCTCTACCCTACCTGTTCTCCTGCCGCAGATTTTACGAGAGACGTACGCCATTGAGAACAGTGATTTGTACGGAGTGTCCCTTAATGGTGTGAAACGAATCTTTGTTAAGTTCACGTCATCAAATGTATACGAGAGAGTGGTGGAGAATTTCGAGGATGCTCGGTTCCAGGTCACCCCAGCTGTGGAGGTTTGTCTCCACGATGTGTCACGGACGTATACGTATGTCCGTGCAAAGAATGTCCCATTTGAGGCGGACGATCATGACATAAGAAAAACTTTTGAGGCATATGGGACAGTCTACTCTGTAACGATGGGACGGTGGACCAGCGGCCCTTATGAAGGTTTACCAGAAGGCACTTACGTCATCAAAATGTCTCTGAAGCAGCCTATTCCGTCGTATGTCATGTTAAGTGAGTTTAAACACAGTTGTACGTCACGTACAATGGTCAATGCCGTACGTGTCGCCTTTGTAGTTTAGCCGGCCACGTCGCTGCGCAGTGTGAACAGCAACAGCGAGCTGAGGCGAGGCGTCATGATTACCCTTCAACGACACCGGGCGAGTTTCATATCGGAGGAGAGACGAAAAAGCGGAAGTCTCACAACGCATGGTCAGATGAAGAGCCCGTGGCAACACTAGATGAATCGCCATGTGCAACGTTACCATCGTCTTCTATGTCTACTAGACCGGCAGTTTCCCAGTCGTTCACTCAAAGTGGGGCTTACTGCAACGACGACTCCGTATCTTTCCATGTACGAGACATAGGACTCGAAGTATCTCCTATACCAAGTGAAGAGAGTGAAATCCCTGATGTAAATTTAAGTATAGGACCTGAAACTCCAGACAATAGTGAAGCTGGTACTCCGGTTACAGTGTTGGAAGTACCAGTGAGCGTTCATGCAGAGGCGACGCCTCCGTCAGTTCGTTCGGCGGACTGTCCATCAAGGAAGAGGAACGCAGTGTCAGACGAGAGCGATGACATCTTAACTCCCGAACAGAGACCTGGGAAAAAGCAATGGGTCGAACCTACGAGACAAGACGGGTCGAAAGTCATTCCTAGTACAAGTATAGAAGAATCGACAGGTCACAGTAGAGAAGTTGAGACGGAGACGTATCACTTGATACGCCAGTAACGACGATGCCGCATCCAGATCGAGTCCTCTTTATATCATCACCTTCAAGTGTGTGACTATAAATGTCAATGGCATATGTGATAGGATTAAACGAGGTGCTGTTGTAGAATTTTTGCGCAGATGTAACGCTGATGTAGTGTACATACAAGAACATAATTTCCGTGACGTCAGTAAATTGAATGTGGATGGGTATAGAGTGTATGGCACAAATTCACTAAGATTGAAAGGAGGTGTTGCTATTTGTATTAAGGAGTTAAGCCCGTTTCATGTGACACGACAGGAAGTTGACGTGGAGGGTAGAGTCATGCGTGTCGATGGACGGTGGGGTACGGTTCCGGTTTGTTTCATTGGTGTGTACGGACTGGCCGATAGTGCTATGCAAGTGAAAACCCAGTTTTATAGTGATGCCTTAGTATATCACTTGCGTTCGCTGCCAGTTGTTACAATAATGGGCGGCGACTGGAATTGCGTGGTTCGGCGTAAAGATGTTGATCCTCCGGGGAAAGGGGTATTATTGCCACTCTTAGGTGACATGATACGTAATGTAGGCCTTGTTGATGTTGGTGGCGACATAATTGGTGGCGTAGCGCACACGTTTGTTCAGCCTGGATATGCAGCGCGCCTTGATAGAATTTATGTGTCAAGAGGTGTGGTTGTACAGAACGTTGTTCATACCGATGTGGGTTGTACAGATCATCGTGCTGTGGTAGCTAATTTAACTTGGGACGGGTTGCCAAAAATTTTCCAAGGTTCTGAAGATGAATGTGTCGCTATTAAAGAAAGCGGAGGTGCGGTCACTCTTTACGCAAGTGTGGGAAAAGGCAATGCAGAGTCGTAACGATAGCCGTGATGTAATTGACTGGTGGGATACTGTAGGGAAGAGTATAGTCCGCGATTTTTTTGTTGGTCAAAGTAAAGTTGATTATCAGATGCGTACTGGGTACATGGCATATATTCAAAGGGCAGCTTGATGCATGCTATCTCCCCAGAGTGTCTTACCCGGTAGCGGAGATTGAAGCGCTCAGACTACGTTGTGTACATTACACAATGAACGGTTTAATGGAGCTAGAATCACTAGCGGGGTTGAAGCAGTACTATGGGGACATCGGCCTTCCGCTTATGTTTTGCGGGCTCAGAGTCGCCGTCGGCGGGCGACATCCATTATGAGCATGCAGACATCGCAAGGCGTGGCAGGGTATCATCCGGATAATAAATTAACAAGTACTGAGAGTATAGGGTTTTATGTTGACGAATATTTCCGTAAACATACTATGAGTCAAGGAGTTAGCTGGCAGGCGGTCGAGTCGTTCGGTAATCACATACCTTGTAATATAACCGAAGATGACAGGGTAACACTGGGTGGGATGATTACGGCTGATGAAATTTGGACGGTCATACAAAGTATGAATGTAGGTAAATCCCCTGGGATTGATGGTATCCCCAGTGAATTTTATTTAGAGTATTGGAACGTTCTTCGAGATTTTCTTGTAACACTGTTTAACGAAATGAAGGCATGTAGAAGGTTAGGGGCACTTCAGAAAACAGGAGTAGTTGTGTTAGTCCCGAAAATGATGAGTGTTGTTTTATAACAGATTATAGAATGATTTCTTTATTGTGTTGCGATTATAAAATCTTCGCTAAAATTTTAGGGAATCGTATTAAGGTAGTCATCGATAAAATAATACATGAAGGACAACGTGGGCTTCCTGGACGATCGATGCATTATGGACACAGTGTCCTCACACGCCATATCCGTGAATGTCAAGAAAGTGATCAGATTGGAGCGCTAGTCGCGATCGATTGGCAGGCAGCGTTCGATACAGTAGAACGTGAAACCCTTTGGACTTTCATGAAATGGCAGGGTTTTGGACGAGAAATAATTGATTGGGCGCGTTCTTTGTACGATGGAGCGTGTATGCAGGTTCAGATTAATGGTCGTCTTGGTAATAAAATTACCGTTAACCGTGGCATCCGTCAGGGTTGTCCAATGTCACAATTGTTCTTTGGACTTCTTCAAGATCCTTTTTATAGAGCCGTTGTTAGTTTAAATCAAGTACCGTGTGTTGGGTTACGTAATAAACAGATGGTGCGTATAATTGGATACGTGGACGATACGACAGTAGTTCTAAACGGATTAGATGAAATGGGTGCCGTTCAGGAAACAGTTAGGGCGTTTGGACCAGCGTCTGGCATGCGGAGTAATCCTAAAAAAACAGGTGTTTTGCTACTAGGTCAACCAGCGACCGTACACGAGAACCGGCAGCAGGTGTGGCCCAGAGTATCCCATTTAAAGATCTGTGGCATCGAATATACGAATAGTCTTGTTGAGACACAAAAGCGAAACTCTTCTACTGTCGTTGATAAAGTCATTCTCCGTATGTCCACTCTGAGGGCGAATGGTTTGACGTTGCACCAGCGAGTGGTGGTTACGAACGCACTGCTCTACGCCAAAGTGTGGCACGTTGCGCGACACTTTCCTATAGCGCGTGTTGATGTGCAGAGGTTGTTAGCACGCGTTTATCGATTTGTGTGGGGTAGTGGTTGTAATTGGTTACGGCGAGACGTAGTTTGTTTACTGGTAAAATGTGGAGGTCTCGGTTTAATTGATTTACGAATACATGCCATAGGAATGTTTGTGAAAGGTGTTTATTTGACAGCGATTTCGCATGGTACGATGTCCCTTCCAGCATTGCATGAATATGTTTGTAAGTGGTACAGCGGAGACGAATGCCGCATTGGGATAGACTTTCTCCGCTGCCTTGTTTATGCGCGACAACCGGGAAATATGCCCATACGAGTTCTTATACGGGGTGTGGTACGGCCTGTTGTTCCGCCAGTGCATTGCCTTTTTCCTGTGTACGAGTGGTCAGGTATTTGGAGACGTTTCGCTGAATTACATATTCATCCGAAGGTGCGCGAAGTATATTATAAGTTCTTACATAACATCCTACCGTCAAAAGTGGTATTATATAATCGACGCCTCATAGAAGGGGAAATGTGTCCTGCTTGCGGAGCGATCGCGGATTCTTATCATAGTCTATATTTTTGTGAAAGCTTAGAGTCTAGACGAGAGTTGCTGGGTAAAGTAATACGTGTTGTCGGGGGACGCGGTATTCAAAGTCTTCGAGCACTAAGTCTAGACATAGGTGGAGTTTCATCTATCGTACAAAGAACGATTGGATATATAGTTACTGATTATGTATATACCTTGTGGGTGTGTCGCGAGAGGTCTGCCAATGATTGTATACAGGTGCTTGCTGTGTATCACACCAAATGTGGCAACAAACTCCTGTCTGGCCACAGTGGCCAGTCGAGTTTCCAGTTGAATATCAGGAATTCACAGTCCGGTCATTATTACGACTCGTCGAGTGAAGGGGAAAACGGGCTTAACTCCTTCATGTATGTAGGTATATCAAGGGGGTCGATTGATTACTCTTGACTGATTTTATATTCCAGTAGTGTGCGATTGTTGATTACATTGAGACGAAGCTGTGTCTTTTACCGTACTTGTAACTTTCCATTTTACGGTTATACTTATATTCTGTTTTGTTCACAAGTATTCTCTCATTGTATAATTATACGTACATGAATATGAATGTATAGTGTATTTCATTGGTATATATTTTCTTGAGAGTGGATTGAAAGGTGAGGTAGTGGGTACGGGGCGGTTACTCGCCACCCACAGCTGTAATAAGCATGAGAGTTCCATGTTATTCAACCTAGTGCTGAAGCAGAGTATCATATTTATTATATTATAAATGGCGAAAAGTGTATCCGCTTACCTATTGAGGAATTAAGGAATTAATGTATTGCTGTGAGAGAAAGAGGGGGGGGGTCGGGTGGGCTGAGAGAGTAGCATTCTGCTACTTTCCTGTAATTCTTGAATTGTACAAATATATCCATTGTTTACTCATTGTACTATTAATATTGTAATAAAGTGTTATAAACAATACAGATTCAATACAATGTAGGTGGAGGGTGGGGTAGTCTTCGAGGATAGGTAGTTATCACCCTGCTGTTGTATGGTAGGCTGAGTAGTAGAGATGCTAGTATGTTGTGTTGCATCTGTAGAAAATCTCTCTTATATATTTATTATATACCTGTAATGATGAGTTTTAAATAAAATATAAAAAAAAAAAAAAGTATCGCAGTGGCACTGCTAGAGGCTCACACTCGAAAGTATCCGGGTTAATCCTTAGGTAAGGCGGGACATACCGGAAAGTTGTTTAACATATGCTGCCTCTTGTACCTAGTTGGAAATTGGTAACTAGGAGTCAATCGATTTTTTTGGGTCGCATCTGGAGAAGGAGCTAAACAGAAAGTATACCACACTGCTTGGTTTATCCTGGGTTATTATCCTTTTGGGTTATTAACCCAAATAATGTCTTTTAGGTTAGATTTTAGAAAGCATGCTAAAAATTATGATATGCAGCATTGAAACCCATATTTGTGAGTATTACATCAAGATCAAGCTTCTAAAATACGTACTTGTGTCATATTTTGAAATAATTTCTACGAATGAACCTTCTCAGGACACTGCAGCAAATTAACAAGTGATTAGGAAATTAAATTTATATACAAAGACAGTCACTTGAGCTAAATTAGATGCACAGACGAGGGTCTTTCAGTCAAAATTAACTATGGTATCAGGTTTCTTTTTGCCTTCTGAGATGCTGATGTTAACAGGTTAATTCAAACGTTCGGTTTCTTTTAGTATATTCTGAAATTATTTGGTCGTCTCGAACTTATGAATAATTTTTTTTTCTTCATGATTTTGTTTAATGAATTGTTTGAGCCAGTGCAAGAGTTCCTGACGGATTTATTGTGAGGCATCGATTGACTTCTCTGATTCAGCGGCTGCCTTGACGAACACTTGTCTTAAGTGAATTAAATTTTTTTTGCTTGACCCCGGGTTTGTTTATTATAAATTTTTCGAAATAATAAACTTTATTGTGGTACCTCAAACTCTCCCTCACCACCCTGAGCACCGCATCAACAGTTGTGTCTTCACACAGCAAGTGGCGCCAGTTTAATATCCCTGTAATACCCTGTCTGTTTGTTGACACAAGACCCAGGCTCAGGTGGCTGGGCGGCTGATGATTTGTATATATTCATTTTGATCTATTGATGCTAGGTTAGGACAAATAATTAGTGTGTGTATCTTGCGCGTGCCGTACGGAGGATCGAGTGCCCACTACTACATTCGTTGAATGGCTGACATAGTTTTATCATTTCACTTTGTCCAGATTGAGTTTCTTGTAGGCATATATGATTGCCTTTGTTGCTATCTTCTAGTTCCTTTGATTCTGCAATTTTTGTTAATAGCTTGGTGTCACACAAGCTAATATAGTCTTGTTGACAATATTGTATTTTCTTTTTTCATGATGATTATCTGCAAGTCTTTATTGGATTGATTACGTTTGAAAAGTCCAGTAAATGCAACTGTATTGTTGACTGTGACTGCAAGGGGAGACTGACGTAGACTTTTTTTTAGGGGAAAACAGTTTACAGAATCTCCTTGCATACTATGGTAGTTCTATGAACACATATTTTAGAAAGCGATGTTGAAGGTAACTTGTGTCTGGCAGCGTCACGATATTGGCTCTTTTAGCGAGAATGATACAAACTTATTTTTATGGTCGGTATTTTAACATGAGCGTGGGAGTCTTGTGTGACCAGTGCAGTCAGTAGTGTGTCACTGATCACTTGTGTAGTATATGTAAATATTCCCAGCTATGTTATAGACTCCTTGGCTAGCTATGACGTCACGAGTCACGCACATGTGAGCCATAGTAGCGTTGCGTCTCAGTGCCACACTAGACGCAGGCTAGACAGGGCATGCCAATGGCTACTGGGCTTCCCTCACGACTTGTTTATTCATTACTACTCCAATATCTCCTTAAGTACCCACCCGACCAATGCAGTCACCAGAAAACGTTTTTGCACGCAACCAACAGCACTAAAGTGAACATAGCCAGAGCCCAGTTGTAGATTAGTTTAAAACATTTTGGTAAAAAAGAATCATACAAACTATATTGACAGCAATTTTGAAAGAGTTGGGCTATGAGTGGGAAAAAAAATTAACCAAATAATTGCAAATATGTGCATATGTGTGTGTGCAAGTCCATTGCCCTGTGTATTAGAATTGCAGGGACGTAGCTATGGTGAAATTCAACATTTACTAGAGATGTGACAAGCAAAACCTGGATGCGGAGGTCAAGGAGATGTAAAGATTTAAAGGTCTGGCCAAGTGAATCTTAAAGAGTCAACGATCTGAGTCACGACTTTTTGAGTAGTAGATTACAACAAGTGATGAAATGCACATCGTAGCAATAGTGCGCAAAACTGCGCAGTAAAAAATATTACCCAGCTGTGGTAGACACCCTGAGCCTGGCCCATGGCCGGGCTCAGAGAGTAGAGAAACTCTTGAAACTCTTCAAAGGTATATCAAAGGTATATGGTATAAAATGCGACCAGAAAAGGCAGCTGTGGACCTGAGCCTTCAGTGTGCTCAGTATAAAAATCTGAGTACAATTTAAAATGATACCGGGAGAATGAGTGAGTCCAAGAAGAGTGAGCGAGTCTAGAGCAGAAACATAAGTTTACGGGATGGAAGAGGCGAGGGGAGGGAGAGGAGGGCAGACTTGGTCCTCTGGAGTTTCCACAGTGTAATTGGTAGGCTAATTATTGGGAGTTAAAGCCTATCAACTACACTAATATTATTAAGGCTGAAGAACAACGTTTTTACCACCAGACAAAAAGAACAAAGAGATGAGAGACTCGAGTAGTCATCAGTCGAAGAGATGTAATGGAGAGGGGAGAAACTGTTCGATATACAAACATCTGTTATAATTTATTAGTTTGAAAGATCGTCAATTTCATGAAAATGTATAAAATTATAAGAATAATGGGTTTTGCAATTAAAAACCTCTAGGCTTAAATTTAATCCTAGATAATGAACGGCGTCTAGTCTGGTGAGAGACGCTGTGTAGGTAATGAAATGTCCAGTACATAATCACTTATATAAAACCAAGACCAAATGAAAGATATGAAGAATTTGTTTACTATCTTTGGACAAATAAGACAAATTTTTGTAAATAAATTTAATGATCTATGAAAGCAGGTTTCAGGGAGACCATGCGAAGGTTCCATCACAGTTGGCAGTTCAAGAGGAAGTGGCAGAGTTTTCCAGAGTGACAAACTGTAATGTGAGATCCTTACAAGAGTAGCTGGAAATATTTAATGACTGGATGCAGAAGAAACGTTACAGAACACATTCTGGATACTAAGTATTCGAGCGTAAGAAATGTAGCCCAACTAGGATAGTGGGCACAATTTGAGAGTACCAGTGTACACAACAGCGAGCCATTTAAATAGGACTCAAGACCGAACACTGTTGTCAATCTAGTTTTTAGGTAAAATAAATGAACCAGACCTCATAGGCCAAAAGAACGGGCTTGGGACAATATGCGACAGCCATATGTTGCCATAAGCTAATGTTTAGTCGAAAAAAGTTGGCCATAGCAAGATGACATTTAGCAAAGGCGTTAGATGTATGTATTAAGACGTAATCAAGATTCACTGGTGATAAGAAGGGATGGCCCACCAGAGCGTGTATGACTGGCTGCTGTAGTCGACAGCAGCAGTTGACACATTCCATGTTAACTTGAGATGAAGAAAATCGGAAGATTAGTAGAGCCCTCGAGAAACTCGTGCAAAAATTGAGCCCAGTGTTTATGCTACATTTACAGAGTTGTCTTACTCTCGCAGCAGTGTTAAGGCCACAAGGTGAGTCAGCTGAGCTCCCCACCACTAGCTTCTGCACCTTTTTTAGTCTTACTGTTCTCATGGAGGTAGAGGTTTGGTACCTGTTTATAGTTACTGAGGCAGAGGTGCCATTCTTATGGTGTTCCATGTTCAATGTTTGTCATGTAATTTTTTAAAGTTACTACCTTCACCTCCAATCCATTTCAATATTCTCTCAATCTATCTATGAAGAGAAACTTGTAGTAGTGTCTCTGTACCATTTTTTTTTCTGTTTATAATTATGTATAGCCTCATAGGTCACAGGTCAGAGGTACATCTAGTTCTCTATGTTGAGGGTTCTCAGAGAGAAACCTCAACAGAGGTTTTTTCATCTTTTACGATCTTTCATAATGTGGTTATCATGATTCATCTTTTCCTCCTCTCAGTCAATGAGGACTTAGCTTTTTTCTGTGTCTCTTTGTTGCTCATATTTTTATTTTTAGATTTAAGAGATATATTGAAGCATAGCTTTGAATTTTTAATATTTTATTCACTTATTTCTGTAGATGCAAAAAGCCCTATCCCTGTACACTCGAATTTAGGCCTTAAGTATGATGTCAACAGCACTTTGCTATCCATGTATCTGTTAACTCTTGTTCGACAATTTCAGTAGTAAATCCAGATCACCTTGAAACTTCTTACTGTCCTCCTCTAATTGTATCTTCCTTATAATTTTAGCAACATTTACTAGCATGAATATATAAGGGTTAATTAAGCCTTGTTGTAGGTCGTAGAGAAACTGTACACTACGAACTCTATGGCGCTTAGTACCGAAGGCCAACATTGTATAAGCAGGGTACGTTCACAGGATGAAATTATCCATTTGTAATTATCTGTGAGTGGTTATAGGAGCAGATCTAAGTTTGTGGAGTTCCGTCTTCAGTGTTCCGTTTATCTTAATATTTATCAAAGCTTCCTGTGGTTAAAGCAATTGCTCTTCCTCTTGTAAGAGCCCAATGATCCACAACTCTCTAAGAAGGAGAACTTTCTAGCATCCTTTCGGCGGTGACTGACATCTAATATATTAATTACTGCCACTTCCAATTGACTACAATGCACAGTTTGGATGATGAATAATGTACATGATAATATAAATTATTTTGTTCAAATTATTACACCGGGTAGTTGTTGTAGCTCGTACTTCCTTCTCTTGACACCCGTCACAGCAGTCTATAACTCACTCCTCTTGACACCCGTCACAGCAGTCTATAACTCACTCCTCTTGACACCCGTCAC
>WNWK01003891.1:52500-92500 GCA_009830355.1 Cherax destructor
GTCACTATAAAGAGCTCTATACAATGTTATGTGATATTATTAAGCACCAGAGAGCTAGTAGGACACTGCCTCCATATCAAGTAATTATGACCAAGTTTTATATATTGAACTTACTGCACACA
This sequence comes from Cherax destructor, assembly GCA_009830355.1. NCBI lineage: Eukaryota > Metazoa > Arthropoda > Malacostraca > Decapoda > Parastacidae > Cherax > Cherax destructor. The sequence continues at coordinate 52,623 of WNWK01003891.1, forward strand.
AAAATTATTTTGTTTTTCTCCTGGTATTAAGTATTTTTCCTTACATGAAATCTTAACTGTTTTGCATTTTATATTCATTAAGTAATAAACCTTCACATTTGTCATTTGTATCGATCTGTGATCAAATAAACTATGGTTGTATTGTACATACTGTAACGCCACAATGAAAAATGAACTTCCCAATGAGTTTCTCAATTAAAAAAAAACAAGTATTATATCACTGTTCTGTGTGGAATGAAAAAAATAAGCACTGTGATGAATGTCTTTATATTTAGTGAAATAAAAAAAAAATATGTTACGAAGAATATTCATATGTTTTTAAAATGAGATATGTCCAGCTAATTCTCTGTTTGTATTAAATGAAAGTATTATTTAGCAATATTGAAGATAAACTTTGAGTTGGAGGAAGCCAAAGTTTCAGAGATGAAATCCAACATTTTACAATAGTCGAAAAGGAAAAAATGCTAGGCTTCTTTCATCAATGTCTCCTGATATACCTGATGCATGCTTAAGAGTCATCAGCTAAACAAAACTGCCCCAGCTAAACAAAACTGACCCAGCTAAACAAAACTGACCCAGCTAAACAAAACTGCCACAGCTAAACAAAACTGACCCAGCTAAGCAAAAATACATTAAATTATTAGTTTATCGTAGAGGAGCTCAAAGAACTTTTTATTCCATATGTTAATTATGGAAACCATATTACAGCTTAAAGTTGTCAAGGAAGTAATAGTTTTATGAGAAATTGTGGTAAAAAAATTCTAATCCCACGTCTGAGAGAACTTGATCCAATCAAGGACAGAGAGAGGACACACAGCCTAAGGTATTACTGAGATCCATCCATATATACCCAACTCTTGATCTTCATGAAGGAAGGTTCCATTTGTTGGCACCTCTTATTCCTCATTCTACATCATTATTATAAACAGTTTTAGCACTAGATCCGAAAGCGTCATAGACTGCTGGAAAAAGGACTATGTAAAAAAAGGAATGTAGAAAGGGTAGGAGTAAAGGGCAGGGGTGTGCAAAAGTAGGGGTTAGTGGAGGAAGGGGAGAGAGCAAGAGTAAAGTTTAAATTAAAGTTAGAGCAATAGGCTATTTTCTGTTAAAATGTCAAAGAGAGAGTGTGCATCAAATGTGGAGCTTTCAGTGAGGAGGTTAGAGTGTCTTAGCGCGTTGGAGATATCAGAAGTGAATTCTGGGTGACCACTGATAGACAGTATAATCTATTAAGCTATGGTGGACTGACAGTGTTTATGAGAAATCTCTAAGGAAAAGTGACAAGTTGCCTCGGAAGCCTAAAGAAATGGCTTTAGCTAAAAATGTTGTAATGCCAGGTAGAGTCAGGCGTTTCCGAGATCAAAAAGGACTGATAGAGAAAGCATTATAGATATGCGTATCCTTGAGACTTAAAAAAGTCAATGGTAATAAGAAAACCAATTTGATGAGGGGAGAGACAATTTCAGGTTAACATTTGTTAACCAAGCACTCCAAGAACCTACAAATTGTACCAACAAGAGCAACTTATCTATAATGAGAAGCGTCATGGCCAAAAGTATCTGACTTACGAAAATGTACGATAAGGGCTGTTTTACACTGAAGATGGACACTCCCTAGGGACCAAATGAGATTAAAAAAGATGTAAAAGGATGACGAGATTCGTAGGATTTAAGTGTTGAAGCATATGGAGAGGGATGTTATCAGGCCCAGCTGATGTAGGTTAGTGGACAGTGTTGAGGTGAGTTTATTGAGCGTGTAGGGCTGGTTACAAGGTTTTTCAACGGGAGAAGTAAAATCTACAGGTGCTGAATTCCTTGGAGGAAAGAAATGAGGGGGATGAGATGCAGCCCCGTTGATACACATACAAGGGGATGCTCCTTTGCTATGGTAACCTCAATAGGTTCTGCAGTGCTATACTCAGTAACCGTAAGAACGGGAGCAAGGTCCAGAGGACCTGCCAGTCAACTTCTGTATCCTTTTCTAGTCTGCACACCAGAACGGGCGGTAGATACAATGGACATATAAGCTCACCAACAATTGTTTCTCTACCCATATAACACGACTGGCTACTACTCTAATCTATTCAAAATCTAGGACCCAGTCCATAGTTCTGTTGTAATGGTAGTGGCCCCATGCAGTGTGTTTCAAGTGCACAGCGTGATCATAGTTGGGAGACCAGTAGGGTACACGTTTTTGATAATGTTTACCAGAGGGTCAGGTAAACAGAGGTGATAAAAAAAAGTTGTAACAACTCTTTTGAAAAGGATGAAAGAGGAGGAATATCAACAAACGAGGTATAACATGCGCCCCATCTGCCCGCTCAAACTGCCCACGGGAGCGAAGAGGAGAGAGATGAGTGTAAGAATAAGAAGTAATGAGAAGGGGGAAATGAAGATCAGATACAACAGACCAAAATCCAGCACAACAGAAGATTAGCATATATAGAGATATATGCAAGACAAAAATGTGGGTGGGAGGATTTAAATGCCAGTGTTTATGGCATGGAAAAGGAGAGAGATGAACAAAACCTCTAACCGGTTTCCATTAGAACCACAGTGAGGTTTTACCCAGAACAAATGATGAACATTAAAATCACCCAATAAAAGTAGTGGCAGAGGTAAGGAAGAAAGTACAAATTGCACATCAGGGATGGATAATAAGCAAGAAGATAAGTAATACAAAGAACAGACCGTACACCACTTGCCCGAACTGATGAACCATTTCCACCCCTTTCCCAGGTTTCCCTTGAATCCTTTGATACTCCACTGTAATAAAGACATTATTGCAATGACATCAGAAACCAGGTAGTGACTATGGGCTAGGATGACTTGCGAAATAAGAGATTTGTGGGTAACAAGAGAAAGAAGACGCAGAGGAGGAGCAGCAGGAGCAGTAGAAGCAGAAGGAGCAGCAGGAGCAGTAGAAGCAGAAGGAGCAGCAGGAGAAGCAGCTTTCTGAGGGTAACACTGTTAATGGAGGGGGAGGAAGGCCGGTCAGTGTCCATCACAGATAGAGAGAAATGTCATAAAATACAAAAACGACTGAAAAGGAGAGACAGATTCACTGTAATGCAGTCCTCTATTGACAATGTTTCGCCCACAAAATAGACTTTTTCAAGTCACAAATCCACAAGGCTTTCCCGTTCTTGATTTCCGTGCACAGGGGAGGCTTTTTTTTTGGATGTACAGCTGAGGGAATAAAGTTCGTCTACTCTCCCTCCTGCGTAGAAACAATATCGGGCAACTTAGACGTAGTAAACACAGCAGTAAAGGCTGTTATCATGAACGAATTAGTGTACCTTGCAATGACGATCATAACTCGATGACAAAATTAATTGTCGGTATTTTCTCTATATCTATATAAAAGTACATTTATGATGGCAAACATGAATTGCCATATATATATATATATATATATATATATATATATATATATATATATATATATATATATATATATATATATATATATATATATATATGTCGTGCCGATTAGGTAAAACTTGCGATTTTGGCTTAAATAGCAACGCTCACCTTGCCATATAAGACAAGTGAAAATTTGTGTATGCAATAATTTCGCCAAAATCATTCTGAACATAACGAAAAAAATATTTCATTGTGTTTGTTTATTATTAAATTAATGTTAGCGTATCTAAAATATATTTAGTTGGGTTAGGCTAAATTAAATTGCGCTTGTTGTAATAAGGTTAGGTAGGTTTTCAAAGTTTCTCTTGGTACAAAATTATAAATTCTTACATTAACATAAATGAAAAAAATATATCTTTAAACGTATAAGAGAAAATTTTAGAAAGGACTTAATTTTAGATGAGTTCTTGCTAATTGACCAGTTTTACCTAATCGGCACGACATATATATATATATATATATATATATATATATATATATATATATATCAGAGTATGTACACTAGCATTAAAGTTAGCTACAACATAGTTTATTTTAAAGCACACTTTGGTTAGTGGAGTATTATTTTAAATTATATATTATACAAATTACCAATATTTTGTAACACATTATGTAGACTGAGCCTGACTTAATTAATCACCCAACAGCTTCACAACAATTCTCTTACAATATATTTAGTCACCTTTTTAAATAATTTTTTATGGCTTTATAATACGGCAATAACTGCATATAATATCCGAACGGTAATTAATTCATGTTTGCATTCATAAATCTACTTTTATATAGATACACAGAAAGTAACGGTGATTAATTTTGTCAACCAATCACCATCGTTGTTACAAGCTCCACTAATTCATTCATGAAAATAGCCTTTACTACGTACGAGTGACCTGACATTATTTCTGCTCAGAAGAGAGAGTAGAAGAACTTTTTTCCCTCAACTGAACCTCTCCATAAAGTGTTGCAGATGATTATTTCTCACTCCCTATGACTGTCATGGGTCCGGTGCTGTACTAGTAAGGTTGGGCCTTCTTATGGAGAACTCTGATGCCTACTGTCATGCTGACTATTCTTCTTTTTTACAAGGGCGTACCAGTCTCCCAACAGCTTTCATTATAAAGATATGTGCCAATGCAAAACATATTTCACCTTTCCAGGCTTCTTTGATGTCTGAACAACAAGTAATGATTAGCAATCAGACTCCACAGCCAGGGGCGATAATGGCTAATCAATTCACTGTTATCCGTTGGATTCATCTACCCCAGTTCTAGGCTTCCCGAGCTGGGAATTCCCTCATGTACAGTCTCTACCACGTCTGATTTCTCTTGTGCAATTCACCAAAAGCATAGACTCTACAAACAAGGACCTCTGCCTGCGTCATTTTCCCTGTCTCTCTTAGACATTTCGGTCCCTCTAAATCCAGTCCACCAATAAGTCCTGCCTGTGGTTCTTGTTCTCGTAGTTATCCTGGCTTCCCTGGTAGAGATTTTCACCACACGAATTCCTAATCTGGGCGCAGAGTATGAAAGCCATTTCTGGGAAATGTTACAAGCACATTGGCCATCTCTCATGACTCCCTCCTCCAGACACCCTCTCATCCGAGATGTTCTACCCAGGTTTTTTTTTTTTAACATCTTCTTCATGGTCCAACTAGGGAAACCATCATTCATCAAAACTGTGTCGATTCACCGGAATATTTCCTGTCACGTCTTCCTCCACTTATTGTGCATCAGCTGTTTACGTTCTTGATAGCCTCTTGAATCTTTACCCACATTTATCGGCTTTAAGTGTAGATTTTGAACTTAACACACCTTCAGTGTCCACCACCCTTAACATGATTCTCCAGTCCTCTAGGATTATAGGATTTCACATCAGACGGGGGAAATAGAATGTTCTGAAAATTCGTCTTCTGGATTTTCTTGCAGTGTCACGTATAACCCGCAGGGAAATGGATTTGATTATTGTATGTTTAAATTACATGGCTTCTTCCCTACTTCTGGGGACCCCTTACTATTCTTGGTTGATGAAAGCGGCAAATCATTATTTCTCAGCTTGTTGCCACGATGTGTGGATTCCTCTCTTATCTTCGAGCGGCTCTATTTTGGTGGACCAACTGGCTATATCTTCATAGTGCGGTTACTATAAACTTTCCTTGTCTACGAATGGTCTTAGGGCGGACATGAATTTTCATTTATCGGACGTGTGAAGATCAAGAGTTGGGGATCTCTTCATATCAAATTTTAAGCTGATACTCCCGAAAATTTTGCTTCTTCTGTTTTTTGAAAAGTTGAAACTCACTGATTTTTTATGTTTTGAAAAATAGTTAATCCTTCAAGACACTTCAGTCTCCATGAATAAAATGACAGCTTCAGCATCAATCATTTAAACGTTTCTGAAGAAATCAGAAACAGGTGTTTATGCCTGCTTGCTACATTATAAAGGACATCGAAAAGTTAAATTTACTAAAAAGCTAAATTCAGGCTACATGTGGATAAAAAAAATCACCCAAATGATCTCTGTATAGCATGGATGAATTATGGGAATCCTTCGTAAATGCTGTATGCTGCAACCCAGTATGTTATGAAAATAACATTAGTTACATTTTGAGGCTGAGATTCAGTAGCTTATTTATAAAGTGTAGTTGAAAAACTTAGAGAACCTAAATGTTTATATTGTTCAAACACTGGACTGAAACAATGAAAGGCGTGAATGCATGACTTATGTCTAAGAAATCATCCACTTAAAGAGCATCCTGTAAACTCTTTCCAGTACTGTATGTAGTAGACAGCCGTCACAATTCAAGGAAGATCTCTTAGCAACAACAAAAGAAAGATAAAGAACACTCAGTATCAAGCAGAAAATGGAATAGAAAATATTTCATCAGAAATAGAGTGGTAGATTGTTGGAATAAAGATCCAAGATGAGGTAGTATGATACAACCACTGGTAACTTCAGAAAACCATATGCTAAACTAAGCAATGAAGATGGTGCACTCTGAGCATAGCTCTTGCTCCTGGGACTACAAATATATAATCACAATGAAGGCTTGATTTACTAAGAATTTATCTCAAAAAGTCAAACAGTGAATCAGGATTTATTTCACGCTTCTTTCTTCTCAGGTATTGCAAAGATTCATGTGTGGAACCCTGGCTGACTGACTTTGTGGAACAAATTCATGGGGCACCAAGAGCTTATCATGAAGTGTGCAAAATACTATAGTGATAGTTGTTTTCTCTTATACACCTTATAAAAATAAAGAGATACAACAATATTATTTATTGAGATATGTACTGAGAAACTGGGAAATGTAATTGAATTTTTAACAATCGGTGCTCATATAAAAGATTTAGTCTCAGAATTTATTGGGTGTAACTTGTACTTTGAACAAAATAATTAGGGATGACTGGCTTACTGATTCACGGTAAGAAACTATCATTTACAGTTTTCACTTCAGTTAGTACTGTGGCTCTGTAGAAAGCTCAAAGTTAATAAAATTAAACATCTGCTACGAGGACACTGTAGAGAATAATTTCAAAAGAGCTTGACTAAAGAAGTTCCATACCGCAGTTTGAAGAAAAAGCATCGCCTCTATTCAGATAACAAATGCTGATAGAAGAATGATTCAGGACTGAGTCAGCAATAAGATAGTCGAACAAAATATTTGATTATAAAAGATGTCTCACACAACTAAAAGGTGACACTAATTATGTAATTCCATTAGAAAATGAAACACAACGAATATATATAAAAGCTACAGTTGTAGACTAGGAGGAAGAGTAAAAAATGCTATTGATTAGTTTCCGTAAGATACAAACAGAATGATTTCTATTTATGGCACCATGGTGCACCATCTTTGGAATATATCACACCTATTACTCGTCTCTAATATCTCCGGTGTGGTCTGGAATGCTCTATATAGCCCTTAATTCACCATCATTTCAAAGAAGAATTACCCCAGAGTTGCATTGCGAAGCTAAAAGCATTACGTACCACACCTAACAGGTTATTATTCTTTGGAGACACAAGGACCCTCCCTCTCTTCACCAACCCTCCGCTCTACGTAAATACTAACTCAGCTGGTGTCTCGCTTGGCTGAGCCTTGGGTCCTCTGGCTCTGAGTTGACCACCTGGTTTGCAGCCATGATCTTCAATCCCTCGGTCAAGGTCTTTGTGGTCATGGGGAGTATGTGTTTATTTCGCTCCACATTCGTAGTTGGAGGAAGGGAAGGTGGACGTGCCCACCACTCTGTGAGATCGTCAGGAAGTTCTGACGGTCCAAAATCTTTTGATCAAATATTTCGTTCGTCAGAGAGTATGTCTTAACTAACACCTGTTTGCACTAGCAGTAATGATTCTCATTCCCATTTTTTTATGTTGCTGTTCTTCCTCCCTTTCTACTATCTCTTTCACTTCTGCCATGAGGTGCTAAGCTATCCTTACGGGTTTAGCATTTTCAATAAATTTAGTAATCTGCATTTGTTAATTTCCAAGCAGTTCCACTGGCATCCCAGATGACAAACATCCTAATTCTTCATGTAATTCCTCCTCCTTTGACATTCCCTTCCATGGTGGGAGCGCTAATCTTCGTCTCTCTATTCCCTTCGATGGTCGGTTGCTGCTCAACACGCGCCCGGAATCTCGGTCTTTGTTGCAGGTCCCAGGGTGGACGTGAAGTCTGACAGTATCTGTTAAGAGGCTCTCCAGGGATGGATGGGTCCTCCCAACCATCGGAGTTCAGTGCACACTTCCTTTCCAACTCTACTGCACTGTATGATTCCTACAAGTCTGGTTCTTACCGATGAATATAATAATACTAATTCATGATAGCTGCTTCCAATACTGGGTGGAATATTGCCGTTGTTGTGTCCTAGCTCGCAGGACTCTCATATCCTCGTTATTTTTTGTCCTCGCTGAACTGAGAGGAACAGGGGTTACCTCCCGTTGTATTCTACCCTGTTGGTCTTTTCTGAAAGTAGTTTTGCCCTGGCTCAGTTTCACTGTTTCAACTTGTGGACATCTTGTGACCTCTTTCTCCTCCTGCGAAAAGATCTCCTTCTATGTGTAAGAATTTATCTATCTCCTTCCACTGTGCCTTCCTAACAATCTCATTTCCCTGGCAGATCAACTACTGTGCTACCTAATTGGGCTGTTCTTTTGAGAACTTCATTCGTTGATCTTTTGTTTTTTGGTGGCACGCTGGGGTGCCTCTCTATTGCCACCTTCTCTTCTTGGAGTACTTGACATTGGCTTCTCCTGCACTTTTCAAACGCCTTCTGGTGTGCCGGGAATCTGTGTGCATCAAACTTTTTATCCAGTACTGTTATGCCTCTAGTCCGAGAATGATACATTCCTGGCGCTGCTATATGCATAGAGTTTTCCTTATGCAGAGGAGCCTCTTTCTCTTCTCTCTCTCTCTCTCTCTCTCTGTTGGCCCACCAGTCTTGCTGTTAGCGTGGTCAGTCCTGGTGACCCTAATTCCTCTTCGTCTGCTCCTCAGTGGCATGCTACACTAGACTATGTCTATAAAAGTGGGACTCACTAAAAAGTACAATTACTTAAAACTGTAATACAACTTTTATTGAAAACTGAGAATTTAATGAAAGACATGAATTAAGTTTTAATGTTAAAATGAAACAATAGTTTAATGGAGCATTGCACACCACACCAAGAAGGGTATCAGAGTTAATAGATATGACATATTCCAGAATTGGCCCTTTCCCTTGTTTTTCCCAGACTGTCGAGTTTCGTGAAGTGCTGAACCCGTGTTGGTACTTCAGCACAAAGAGTGACGGAGGTTCGATCCTCCGCCCTTGAGGGGTAATTCAGCACATGGAGTGGCGAAGGCTTGATCGTCCATCCAATAACTGCGGCCTGGTCTCTGACCAATCAGGCTGTTGATGATCGTATTGATCTTTCCTACAAGAAAAAGTTTTCATAGTTTTAAAACGAAATCTATTAAGAGATATGTAAAAATATGGACAAAATCTCACTACAAGAATGTTTATCAAGGGAAATATTTCGTAAGAAGAATATTTATGTTTCTTAAAACAAAGACTCAGGAGGGAGAGCAGAATGCAATAAATGAAGTGATTATCATTGAGGAGAGTGAACCTTCACACACTCGAAGAATGTGAGAGAAGAGTAAAGTGCGTTTGACGTGTATAAAGAATGTGATGTATGGGAAGATTTTGAGTAAGTGATCCATGTTACTGTCGTGCCGAATACACACACACACATACACACACACACACACACACACACACACACACACACACATACACATGTATACATATATATATATATATATATATATATATATATATATATAATATATGTCATGCCGAATAGGTAAAACTGGTCATTTAGCAAGAACTCATTTAAAATTAAGTCCTTTCTAAAATTTTACGTTTAAAGATATATTTTTCATTTATTTTAATGTAGAAATTAATAATTTTGTACCAAAAGAACCTTAGAAAACTTACCTAATCTTATTATAACAAACGCAATTTAATTTAGCCTAATCCACCTAAATATATTTTGTATAAGTTTACAATAATTTACTAATAAACAAACACAATGAAATATATTTTTTTCGTTAGGGTCAGAATGATTTTTGCGAAATTATTGCATAAACAAATTTTCGCTTGCCTTATTCGGCAAGAAGAGCATTCCTATTTAAGCCAAAATCGCAAGTTTTACCTGTTCATGGCTAACTTCGGTGTTAGTGTATATGATGCCATTAAAGGCAACTTTAAGGTCTAAATATTTTGTTTGTATTAACTATGAAAGTATAATTTAAATACCAATGTCGTGTGGACGAACAATATAATGAGAATATTTCCACTCGTGGGATGACGTATGAGGAAATAACTTGTAAACTATTCTTGCCAAGTACTTTCTGACAGTAATTGGAAATAAAAAAATATAAAATTACACTTCAGGGAAGATGCTTAGGTGCTGTTGATGGTCTTTATATCCAAGGAATTTGAGCTACCCTTCCTTTCCTTGGATCAAAGATGATGACCTTCATGAGCTGCTTGCTCCCTTTGAATTTAAAAAAAAGGGAAGAATAAGAGTAATGAATACTACAAGTGAGGCTTAAATGATGATATTAATAAGTGTGTTTCTGAGTGAGATTATGAGGGGGTAAAAAAGGGAAAAGGCAAAACAAGAAAAGGTTAATAAAAGGGACAGTGTAAGAACCTTTTCCCGAAAAATGACTCATCCAGCACTGCAAGTGCCCTCTCATCAGTGTTGTCAAGTGCCCTCTCATCAGTGTTGTCAAGTGCCCTCTCATCAGTGTTGTCAAGTGCCCTCTCATCAGTGTTGTCAAGTAAGCAACCAAGGTAAGTTATAGCTTACTTTTTGTCACTGCTTCGTCTGCCACTTTTAATAGATACCAGACTAATTTTATAATAATATTACTTTAGTGAAATTATCTCAGCAAATATAAGACAATTATACAATTGTAATTATTTTATGATTTGTCACTAATTGCATAACTGTGAATACTGGGAGCAGTTTAGTAATTTCTTATAGAGTTTACTCAATACACTTAAATTTCAACTCAATAGATAATGCAAAGGGAGAAAGTTGCTTACACTTATGTAAAACATTTTTGGTTCTGAGTTACAAGTGTATGTGTTGAGTTCTGATGGAGAATATGGTTCAAAATATATTAAAAAGTATGATAAAGTTATAGTGTGTGTGTTAATTCAGGAAGCAATAGAAACAAGGTAAAAATGGAAGAGTATGAAGGAGGTTCTTGAGTCACAGTGCTATACAGGTGGATAATGCGAGTTGCAATGTATAGGTAGTCATTATGCAATACTGTAATAACAAATCTCTAGTGTTGTACATGTACACTGTGCTCAGAAAACATCAAGAACTTAATGAACGTTCATCAATACTGCAGATCTGGCTAAATAATATTGAATTGGTATTATTTTTTCCAAAAGCAAACTGTAAGATACTTTATTGCAAAACATCATTGTAGTGTATAAAATATAGTTATACAAAGTTACAAACACTTATGTACTATTAAGTTTTCTTGCAAAGCATTTAAGTCTTATGGCAAACATTTAGGTCATATCTCAAAACATTTAGGCAATGGTTGGAGGCAGTTCCATGTGCTGGGTGACTAGTGGGTGGTGGCAGGCTGACCTGGGTTCACCACAGCCTCCTCCTCCTCCTCCTCATCCTCCCTCGCCTCTGCCTCCTCCGTAATCGGGGGACAGGCGGGAGGAGTGTCCACCTCCATGTTCGTGGAGGAAAGGGCCAGTCGCTGCATCTTGTGAACCAGCACGATTGCATGCATTAGTTGCTGCAAGAGACAAGTTACAGCCCTTTCAAAGTTTGCTCCTCACAAAGCCTTAAACCCTCTAGTAAAGTCCTAGAGTTTCAAGAGACGAACATAAGTCCACTTGCTCAGACCTTGTTTCTTGAGTTTGTCCTGTGATATTCAAACCCAGGCATGGAGCCCCTGTCATATCTGGAGATCTTAAGCAGTGCCATGAACCTTCTAATAAAGCAGTAGAGCATTTCTTGAATCAAACTCATACATCAAAAATTAAGTCAACACTGATCAAAATTACCTGCTGAAAAAACAAAAATTACTTTGATATGAGCGACTGTGTGTAAATACTCAGGCATCTCTCATCTCTACATGAACACGAAAAGAAATTTGACGTATTTAAAATTTACATAATCTTATGTATAATAAATTTTTATTCTCACCACGCTATAATAATTGATAAGGTGGAGACTTATTAAAAGTACATTTTGTATTAAAGAATTACACCAACCAAGTTAAACAGTGATGGTGGCAACTATTAAAACAGCATTATTTGTATTCGGAGTGAAATAATTAATGAAAAAATCAGATATCTGGCGAGAGACAGAATATTAAAGATACGTAAACATTGTTTTGACTAGAACGGCCCGTCTCAAACTTCCAGATAAAACTTCGGCTAATAATGATCACTACATAGTATCTAAATTATGTCTTTCATGGTTACTGACTTTATTTCTGGGTAAAATATGTCAGTTGACTCCTAGTAGGTTTTGCATCGTTAAACTAGTTAAATTTTAATCAAGAAATTTTAATATTTGGGTCGTTGATGTACTTTCTAGTTATTTATCCGATATTCATCCTAGACAGAATTGGATGCTAAAGAAATTAATATAGTTCATGATGCAAAACTTAGGATTTCTCACCAGTCATTTTTAGTTGCCAATGATGGTTCTCTCCAGACAAATTAGAACTCCAGATTCTTTTTATATGAATATTATACAAAAGTTTATTTGCATTTTGTATCCATACTTCCTCTGACATAATAATAAGTGAAATGCTTAATATTTGTTATTGCAATTCAAAAAGGAGAGAGAAGATCAACAGATGGTATTTAATTAAGTCTTTACAAGACTTTCCACCAGCTTCACCAATGAAGGTTCAACACAGAAAGAAAACTTACAAATATCTAGCAAAGCTATTTACATATTATTAGATGAGTTTTCTTATCCTATTTAAACCACACACACACACACACACACACACACACACACACACACACACACACACACACACACACACACACACACATACACACACACACCTACAACCACATATAGGTGAGTTCAGAAAGATACACAAGTTGGAAATATTACCAGGAATAAATATTAAATTTGTTCAAACAATTTATTCCAAACAATGGTTACAAAGACCTGACAGAAGAGAATAGTTTAATGTGATGTTCTGGAGTGATGAAAGAAGAAAGGACTTAGAATTATTACAGGAAACACGGCAGCTCAGAGACTTGACGAGATTCAAAGAAGAGAGAAGTGAATATAAAATGTTAGAGAAATGTTCAAATGAATTAAGACATCTCTGAATTATTTGCCTGGATCTCGACACTACATGAACGTAGCTTCAAGCTTTGATGCCGATGAAGGTTTTTACTAAAAGGAATCGTAGTTGTCCTCCCATTCCTCTCGAATATATGAAAGCTACAAAAAATATTAACACATTTAGCTTTTATTGAGAAGAAAGAGAACCTGGAAGTGACCCCTCACGCACTGACGAACGTCAACACAAAAAACAACAATGGATAAAACTTTTGAAGAACAAAAGATTGCTGGATAAGCAAGTATTATTTCAGGATAATATACCACACATAAGCAAGACCAATGTTACTTTAGTGTGATGTAGAACCCACGCTTCACGTACATCACATAGCTTTAGCTGTGGGAACAGACTATGAAAACATGAAGGAGCGGAGAAGACATGGTCACAACATTAAAGATACTCAGAGATATCGGCAAACTAGATAAAGAGAGACCGAAAAGAGTGAGCCCAGGAGTGACAGATATGAAAGAAAACAAAACACCGAAATAAACTAATGAGATATAAGAGAGTAGCTTCCTTAGTGTGTACATCCAGCGCCTCAGTGATGAAGTAAATAGTACAACCTTTATGCAGGAGATTTTTTTTATTAAATTCAACTAATAGAAAAATCGGTGGCTCGTATTATTCGTCAGTTTCACCCGAAACTGCACATCCAAATGTCCGTTTCTGCAGTAGCTCCAATAAGCTAGTAGTCAGCATGTGTCAGCTATTTGTGAATAGATTATGCTGCAATGTGGGTTCTGGCTGACCAGTCGCATTATTCTACACCTCTCCGGATCAATTTTATTATCTATGGAAGTCCCTCACATGAATCATCTTAAATCTCAATCATTTTGGATAAGAAGAAATCATGTTAGATCGGATGTTCCCAAACTTACAAAAACCCAAATGACAAATATCCACTTAGGAACCTTGTAATATTTAATAAACATTGAACGCATTCCAGACATGTGCAAATCATAACCTTGCAGTGTTGTTGTGTCTACCAAATTATTTTACATGGAAAACCAGGCATGCAACTTGCTTGAAACCTAAGGGACTTCCAGTACCAGAATTCTAATGTAAATTCAACAGAGAGGATCTGAAGGTATCACACCGGAAGGTGATTATATAACGGGGACCAGGAGCTACAGTTTGATGCTCACAAAAACAGACGATTAAATGAAGAAAATGAGAATATGAGCATGATGCTTGTGAGATCAGACTCTCCAAGGAAAACTTCTTGACACTAGTGAGGGCTTGTGATCCAAGGAAATTAATCTTATCTTCCCGCCCTTGAATCGAACCTGACTGCAAGGGGAAGAACTCAAACTAAAAATTTATTAAATTGTCTCATATGCAACACTAGTAACGTTAGAACTGCTTTCAGGAACCTGACCAGAGGCTCATTTAGGACACAACGTACGTTAGCTTATCTTCGAGTATGTGGGACCAGTGTGGAACCCGCATCTGATGAAGCCCATTGAGAAGCTACAGAATATCCAAATGAAATTGGTGCCGGAGTTGAGGGAAAGGGAATGCGAGGAGAGATTTATGGAATTCAGACTAACATCACTATAAGAATGATCAGGGGATACATAATCACGACATACAAAATATTCAGAGAACTAGACAGAGCCAACAGGTAGAACCTGTTTGAAATACAAGGAGTCAAAAAAACATAGGTGGGGTAAAGATGATGAGGTACAGGGACGTTAGGAAGTACTTTTTTCAGAAATGGGATGGTGAGTAAATGGAATACACTAGATGAAGAAGTAGCGCATTCAAACACTATACACAGCTGTAGGAGTATATACGATCAGTCCGTGAAGGCCAGATATCAGTGAATTCGGTAGATAAAAGTTAAGAGGCAGGGCCAATAGCCATGACACGATCAGTGCAAAAGTAACTGTGTGAATGTACATTCATCCACACACACACACACACACACACACACACACACACACACCACAAACACACACACATATACACACACCACAAACAGGTAATCACACACATGAGAACGTATAAAACACGCTTATAAATACCATTTCATAATACATTTATGGGTACCTTCTCAACCAGGTATGAGCAGGGGTGGGGTGGACAGTCTCACACGACCCACGAACTAGCAACTCTCCAGAGGTGTAAGCGACCGCTGGCATCACGTGAGTATCATATTTCAAACTGGCATAACTTGTGGCAGAAGATGATTGTGCCACTAAGGTTTCCCTGACAGTGATCAGGCAGGTCACTGTGATGTGTGCCACTATACCGTTATCCTGTCTGAGGTGTCAGTCTATAACATACATGACCAGGCAGGTCACTGTGATGTTTGCCACTATACCGTTATCCTGTCTGAGGTGTCAGTCTATAACATACATGATCCCTTATTTATTACCTCTAATAAAGCTACCGAACCCCCTAATTAAATTGTCACAAGTCACGAGTCCTATCTTGGCTAGATATTTATTTATTCCTGTTTTCCATTTATTTGCATTTGTTTGTATTTCTTCCATAGATCACCATTATTTATGAACCGATCATTCTGAATTTTACACAAGTTATTCAGGGGACCTTGTTTTGCGTTTTGACAATGCACTTTTGGGTAATAATCCCTTCCATTTTGCATACCATGGGTGTAAAATGCAATTTTTTTTTATAAATAAAGTCGAGACATATTATTATTTTTTTGGGGTACCATAATAATGTTATTACATTATTTGCATTCACCAGAGTGTCAATTTGGCATCGCTTTATCATTTGTGATTATCAACAATGATTTCGAGATTGCCAAAAGGTTCTATAAATGTTGCCATGTCTAACTTTCACAATTTTATTTTGTATAACTTTATTTATTGAACGATCTTTATGCATCTTTTTGCACGTAAAAAGCAGCATGCCTAAAGTCTCTTGTAAAAAATTCAGCGAAATCGTACAAAGGGAAAAAAAAAAAAAGTTCCTGACCGCCCCCTTAATTCTACGCTTTTCTAGAGAGTGCAGATTCAGGGCCCTCAGTCTATCCTCATAGGCAAGATTTCTGGTACATGGTTTTATTAAATCGAAAGATTTTATTTTAGGTGATCTCATATATAAGTTCTTTTCTGTGCTAATTTTATTTTTAAATTTTATTAAATTGAAAGATTTTTTTTTAAATATTTTTCGTTCACTTTTGAGCCATGCATACGGGTTCCATGGAGGTGGACTCATTTCCTAGGTATTAATTTTATCTTATAGAGTCAAAATTTTTAAATCTGCGCTACCCTAAGGGTCCAGTAACTATCGGATTTTGTACCTTATATCGTAAATGTCCTGTATGACGCCTATTGGGTCCTCCTCTAGCCCTCTTTCTTGTCTATTACTTCTGATGCAACTTTATTTCCTTTACGAATTTACTGCTGCTAAGATCAGGTGGTGGCAACATGCAATAGTAATTGAGAGAATTGAACCCCATTTTTCTCAACTTTCAACTTTTATTTAGCTACCTTCATTTTCTATTGTTTTGCGTCACCGTGAGTTCAACATGTGGGAGTATAGGTCATCGTGAGTTCAACATGTGGGAGTATAGGTCATCGTGAGTTCAACATGTGGGAGTATACGTCACCGTGAGTTCAACATGTGGGAGTATAGGTCACCGTGAGTTCAACATGTGGGAGTATACGTCACCGTGAGTTCAACATGTGGGAGTATAGGTCACCGTGAGTTCAACATGTGGGAGTATAGGTCACCGTGAGTTCAACATGTGGGAGTATACGTCACCGTGAGTTCAACATGTGGGAGTATACGTCACCGTGAGTTCAACATGTGGGAGTATACGTCACCGTGAGTTCAACATGTGGGAGTATACGTCACCGTGAGTTCAACATGTGGGAGTATACGTCACCGTGAGTTCAACATTGGGGAGTATACGTCACGGTGAGTTCAACATGTGGAGTATACGTCACGGTGAGTTCAACATGTGGGAGTATACGTCACCGTGAGTTCAACATGTGGGAGTATACGTCACCGTGAGTTCAACATGTGGGAGTATACGTCACCGTGAGTTCAACATGTGGGAGTATACGTCACCGTGAGTTCAACATGTGGGAGTATAGTCAGTATGGTATTATATGTTGCTCTCTCGACCCCACCAAGGGATTACGGTCCCACTTCATTTCGAATTGCGCGCAAAAAAAAAAATCAAGGGGTACACACTTGTGTTTATAATCAAGGGGTGCCCACTTGTGTTTATAATCAAGGGGTGCCCACTTGTGTAAATAATCAAGGGGTGCCCACTTGTGTAAATAATCAAGGGGTACCCACTTGTGTAAATAATCAAGGGGTGCCCACTTGTGTTTATAATCAAGGGGTGCCCACTTGTGTAAATAATCAAGGGGTGCCCACTTGTGTAAATAATCAAGGGGTGCCCATTTGTGTTTATAATCAAGGGGTGCCCACTTGTGTTTATAATCAAGGGGTGCCCACTTGTGTAAATAATCAAGGGGTGCCCATTTGTGTAAATAATCAAGAGGTGCCCACTTGTGTAAATAATCAAGGGGTGCCCACTTGTGTAAATAATCAAGGGGTGCCCACTTGTGTTTATAATCAAGGGGTGCCCACTTGTGTAAATAATCAAGGGGTGCCCACTTGTGTAAATAATCAAGGGGTGCCCACTTGTGTAAATAATCAAGGGGTGCCCATTTGTGTTTATAATCAAGGGGTGCCCATTTGTGTTTATAATCAAGGGGTGCCCACTTGTGTTTATAATCAAGGGGTGCCCACTTGTGTAAATAATCAAGGGGTGCCCATTTGTGTTTATAATCAAGGGGTGCCCACTTGTGTTTATAATCAAGGGGTGCCCACTTGTGTAAATAATCAAGGGGTGCCCACTTGTGTAAATAATCAAGGGGTACCCACTTGTGTAAATAATCAAGGGGTGCCCGCTTGTGTTTATAATCAAGGGGTACCCACTTGTGTAAATAATCAAGGGTGCCCATTTGTGTTTATAATCAAGGGGTGCCCACTTGTGTTTATAATCAAGGGTGCCCACTTGTGTAAATAATCAAGGGTGCCCACTTGTGTAAATAATCAAGGGGTACCCACTTGTGTAAATAATCAAGGGGTGCCCACTTGTGTTTATAATCAAGGGGTACCCACTTGTGTAAATAATCAAGGGGTGCCCATTTGTGTTTATAATCAAGGGGTGCCCACTTGTGTAAATAATCAAGGGGTGCCCACTTGTGTAAATAATCAAGGGGTGCCCACTTGTGTAAATAATCAAGGGGTGCCCATTTGTGTTTATAATCAAGGGGTGCCCATTTGTGTTTATAATCAAGGGGTGCCCACTTGTGTTTATAATCAAGGGGTGCCCACTTGTGTAAATAATCAAGGGGTGCCCATTTGTGTTTATAATCAAGGGGTGCCCACTTGTGTTTATAATCAAGGGGTGCCCACTTGTGTAAATAATCAAGGGGTGCCCACTTGTGTAAATAATCAAGGGGTACCCACTTGTGTAAATAATCAAGGGGTGCCCGCTTGTGTTTATAATCAAGGGGTACCCACTTGTGTAAATAATCAAGGGGTGCCCATTTGTGTTTATAATCAAGGGGTGCCCACTTGTGTTTATAATCAAGGGGTGCCCACTTGTGTAAATAATCAAGGGGTGCCCACTTGTGTAAATAATCAAGGGGTACCCACTTGTGTAAATAATCAAGGGGTGCCCACTTGTGTTTATAATCAAGGGGTACCCACTTGTGTAAATAATCAAGGGGTGCCCATTTGTGTTTATAATCAAGGGGTGCCCACTTGTGTTTATAATCAAGGGGTGCCCACTTGTGTAAATAATCAAGGGGTGCCCATTTGTGTAAATAATCAAGAGGTGCCCACTTGTGTAAATAATCAAGGGGTGCCCACTTGTGTAAATAATCAAGGGGTGCCCACTTGTGTTTATAATCAAGGGGTGCCCACTTGTGTAAATAATCAAGGGGTGCCCACTTGTGTAAATAATCAAGGGGTGCCCACTTGTGTAAATAATCAAGGGGTGCCCATTTGTGTTTATAATCAAGGGGTGCCCATTTGTGTTTATAATCAAGGGTGCCCACTTGTGTTTATAATCAAGGGTGCCCACTTGTGTAAATAATCAAGGGTGCCCATTTGTGTTTATAATCAAGGGGTGCCCACTTGTGTTTATAATCAAGGGGTGCCCACTTGTGTAAATAATCAAGGGTGCCCACTTGTGTAAATAATCAAGGGTACCCACTTGTGTAAATAATCAAGGGGTGCCCACTTGTGTTTATAATCAAGGGGTACCCACTTGTGTAAATAATCAAGGGGTGCCCATTTGTGTTTATAATCAAGGGGTGCCCACTTGTGTTTATAATCAAGGGGTGCCCACTTGTGTAAATAATCAAGGGGTGCCCACTTGTGTAAATAATCAAGGGGTACCCACTTGTGTAAATAATCAAGGGGTGCCCACTTGTGTTTATAATCAAGGGTACCCACTTGTGTAAATAATCAAGGGTGCCCATTTGTGTTTATAATCAAGGGTGCCCACTTGTGTTTATAATCAAGGGTGCCCACTTGTGTAAATAATCAAGGGGTACCCACTTGTGTAAATAATCAAGGGTGCCCACTTGTGTAAATAATCAAGGGTACCCACTTGTGTAAATAATCAAGGGTGCCCACTTGTGTAAATAATCAAGGGGTACCCACTTGTGTAAATAATCAAGGGGTACCCACTTGTGTAAATAATCAAGGGGTGCCCACTTGTGTAAATAATCAAGGGGTGCCCACTTGTGTAAATAATCAAGGGGTGCCCACTTGTGTAAATAATCAAGGGGTGCCCACTTGTGTTTATAATCAAGGGGTGCCCACTTGTGTTTATAATCAAGGGGTACCCACTTGTGTTTATAATCAAGGGGTGCCCACTTGTGTAAATAATCAAGGGGTGCCCACTGCAAAGAGAGGTTATTTAATATATAGTTCACATTCACACATTTACAGGCCATAATGACGTAAAATTTTCTTTCAAAATATTAAACTTAAATAACGAGGCATGACGTAATTAAGTTAATTGAATCATGGGCTATACATACATTGCTTTTTATTTAAACATTATTATATATTAATATATAAACAAGGACAATTGCGCATTTAAGAAGAGGTGTGAGGGTGTGTCTCTTCCTGACCGCCGTCACTTCAAGCTCCGCTTAAATTCTCCGTCATTGGCTGATACTTTTGAATTCATTGACGAGTATATTAAAAGTATATTATTAGTTAATTTATGTTATTTTTTTTTTTTGCTTTATAACTTTTTCATTTATTTTAGTTAACATTTGTAGGGAGTACCTTTAACTTTTTTGTTTTTTTTTGACTTGGTGTCTTCTTGTGTATTATTACCCCAATTAAAGTAGGCATTATTTCTGTAGTTTCAGATTTTACTTTGGGGAGGATCAAAAATGTTCACAACTGATACTGAAGATTCATTTGTTGTTTTAGCACAGCTGTAGTGTTAGATGTCTTTGTTAATGGGAATACCGTATCAGAGGAATGCCATTTCCTTAAGGGCTCGTTCTCTGACCTGAGAATGACCATTTAAGTCTGCCAGGGGTGACGGGTCAATGATTGTAGGTATAACACTGTATCTCTCTCGCGCGTCCACGTTCTCAGTGTGAGACCAACACTGAAATTCAGATTTCCGTCGAGATTAGGAGCATAGAATGAGTTTAGGAAATGGGTTTAATAACCCTATTGAGCAGTTTTCACATGGCGAAAAGCGTATAGGAACTAGAGACTTGCCCGCAGGGCAGCATAACAGCAGAGTGCTAATCTACGTATAAAATGTTCTGGTACTTGTGGACATGGAGAACCTCTTGAAGAAGAAAGAATACGGTGCAGGGAAAACCCATTCGAATTTCTTGCTAGTAGTGGCGCCATGGTACTGGAGCTGCTAAAATAGCAGAGACCGCTCAAAGCATAAAAAAAATAAAACTTCATGAGCAGTTGAAGTGTGCTGTTGAAGAGCACTGAAGAATGTGAATAACAGTGAAGAGAACAATAAATAGTGGCTGGGTTTAGCATCAGAAGTGCAGTAGCAACGGTGTCACCGTTCAACAAGGCTGACCTGGACAAGTACTTCGATCTATTTCAGAACCAGACAGCCAAGACGAGGTTTCCAAAAATTAACTGATGATGTCCAGGAATATCTGGAAGATAAGAATTATTCATCAGTGATCGAAGTGAGCGAATTCGCAGATACGTACGTGAAGCACCAGTTGTTCAGCTCGACGCATCCAAGCACGAACAAGCAGAAGATATAATAGTCATAATATTTGTGAGAGGACTTGTAAACCTGAACCTCCATGGGTCGTCGAGACACCTGAAAATAGGCGACTAGTGACTACTGAGAGGAAATTATTAAATCAGTCTCAGTATAAGTTCAAATATCAGGTTCCGCACGGCATTAAGATGGCCTCATTCTAGAACAGTGTAAATAAAGAAAGTTGACAATGGCAAACTGAGAGTCGATCTCTAATCCAACCATCGTCTTGTGGTCCTCAGTAATAAGTGTTCCACCTGCTTCATCAGGTTAATATCTTCTGAGAAACTAAGGGGGTGCTGAATCTTAAATACTCATGCACAACTTTCTTTTCGAAAGTTTTTCATGGGCTATATGTGCATCGGGTTCTGTGCGTAAAGAATTTCTCATGGTCTGTGACACACAACAAATTCTGGAATGACCTACTGACTGTATTGGAGATACAACCACTGGCGACTGTGATGTGATCATGTTTATTGTACAGGAGCTGAGACAAGAGACTGAAGAGAAACACATGATAGTAAACTAGAGTTAGATCTCCTGCTGGACAGGATCCAGCTGCGTCTCTCTGTCGTTGAGAGACTTTCCGAATTCCGGGTTCTGTAGAATCTCAGTTGATATCTTTCAGGGCTTCGGAAAATACTATTAATATAGTAAGAGAACAGAGGAGCAGCATGACACTCTTGCGTCTCCTCTTGCAGTCTCTGGAGCAAATGTGGTCAATAAAAATGCCACTTATAGTACCAGTCCATACCACTTGGTATGGAGAAGGCTCAGAAAGAAAAATTATTTATTTTGGTGCTCTCGGAATGCAAATGGATCAGAGCAATAGAAACAGTGGACAAAAGTACCATGGGTGGACACCTTTTAAGAAAACATTGGTAAAAAATTCTGCTTATGTCCCGACGTGTGCCGCTTACCACATAACAGGAGAAACCTTGTCATGCAATCAAACCAGCCCTGTTGTATATTGTATCAATGTTCAGTGAACCTTTCTCTACTCTTATCAGTTGCGTTGGTCGCTTATCTCAGACTCGTGTGAGCAGTGAGTACTTCTTAATAGACGTATCCTTCGTCTCAATATCCTGAACAATGCAATACCATTACGATGAGTCAGTGCATGGTCTGTTGTTTGAGCAATAATAATAAAAAAAAAGTGCACATCTAGCAGTGCCTAAAGAAATTCACTCTAGTAAGAGAGCAAACGTCACATTTTATGTTTTTCGTGAAATTCTCTCCCATCTGTGAATAACCAGTAACATCTTGAATCACAGTGTACAACTGATAGACACTGAAAAACAAACTGAAATTCTAGATAGGCAACATATAACATTATTCTTCAATTCATCTTGGAATGCAATCCTTAGATTTAATTCTAACTGTTAATTGCTACATCTCACACATTGAACATAACCCGAATTCACTTACCCCCTATAGACTCTTATCTTAGATTTATTTATACTTAAAAATGAACTCCTATTATTTATTTATTTAATATGCATGGAAAATATTTCCTACGGGAGGCAGGAGAGACACAGATCTTCTAGACTTAGAAAGACTTAAGAGTACCATTTAGCAGAGAGGGACGGATAATATAGAATTACTTAATAAGTTTAAGTTAGACGTTCAGAGATTAGAGACAGTGGGAGGTTTGAGGTTGAAAGTGCTCTTGATGCAATCACGAGGACTGTAAACAAGAGTTGTGTAGGTACAAGAGTCAGAGAGCAAAAACTTGGTCTATCGGAGGTAATCATTTCGATCACGAAGAAGTATAAAACTGCCTTTATCAGAAGGAAAGACGACATTATCAATAAGAGGTTTAAGAGAAGTCAGAGGTAATAGCGACAAGGAAGGTGGTGATTCTTTGAAAAAAAAGGCCATCGAGGGCAGAGGTAAGAGCACCACAAATGGTAGGCATGTGATTCTATGTGAAATGAATCAAAGAAGCTAATCAGGTGAATGTCATTATGAAGGTCATTAATATGTTCAAGTTGATAATGGGAATGTGTGACAGAGAAAACATGAGTACCAGACACTGAAGGAAAATTTTGGCCAAGGGTTGTTACAGATAAGACAGCGACGTTTGCTCTGCAATGTAGCAGAATTAAGGTGCGACTCAAGGCAAGCAGTTGTGACCTGCCAGTACTCCAGGAGTGACCAATACATCATGTAGTGTTTCCTCGCAAAAGTGAATGAAAAGCTTAGTGATTCTGAGGATATGTATCGAGTAGCTAACATAGTACGTGTTACATATAGTACGTGTTACATATATCCTGACATGATTATCAGAATGAGAAACAAGGTAACAGCACCTGCTGTGTCACACGTCATGAATGATACGAAATAAGGAGACGAAACACTGAAGAATGCTGAATAATTACATGAATACAAGCAAAATACAGAATAAGAGTTGGTACTGAAAACCATTTTGGTAACAGCAAATTAATTTTAAACCAAATTTTGTAACACTTGAAAGAAACGCAAATTTTAAAATCAAGTCTTTCAATAACATCTGAATTTCAGCCCATCTGAAGGTCAACTTAAGTTTAAGTAAGTGACGTGTTCCGCGGTCAGAGGAAGTGTGGCACTCATCCCAAAGTGCATGCACTCACTTACCTTTCGTAGGAGCACCCCTTCATACCCTTCAAGGCAAGCGCTTCTATGACGGTGAGGAAGTCATGATCCAAGTAACCGAAGTTACCCTTCCCTTCCTCAAAGCAAGCCTCATTACCTTCCATTCTCCACGTCCTGTATTACACCTATGGCTTTAGCACTTTTCCGTTAATATAATAATATTAACAATGGTCTGAGAGGTAATGTGAAAGTGTTGATGTCACCTGCTGCTCAGTCCTGGTTCAGAAGGTTCTCTCACGCCAGCTCATGTATTGCGAAATGGTCTTCATAAATGAGTCTTTTATGTAACTTTCAACACTGTTGAATTATCATAGGATACATATTATCCCTGGAAACTCAGATAGGTAGTTACATATGCATGCAAGTACATATACACACATACATAAACACCTACCAAAATACATAAAATGTCATATAAGAACAAAATTCTTTTTAACAAGGTCTATGACAAATTGTTGATATAAAAAGAATTGATATTTACTATTAATGAAATAACAGTATCTCGTACAAAAATAATTTAGTACTGTACTGCAGTTGGGAATATCTTGTAAAGAGCATCGCACAAATGTCAACATTACCTTTACAGCATCTTACTGAACTCCGACCTCACACCTTAGAGAAGAATATAGATGAACACAGACAAGACAAGAAATTGGTGTGAATTAAAAAATGCAGAAGTAAAGGCCTGCCAAGTCCCCACAGGTCAAATCTCTTACCCTTTACTATTTAGCACAAACAAATTGAGTGCATATGCAAAATATGTATGCTAAAATGCTAAGGGAAAAAATAGTAATATGCACTAAAGTGCATACGGTATCTGTGACACAGCTGGTATTATTTTGTTACACAACTAACCCTCTCCCTAACTAATTAGAATGACAGTATGACACATGCCTTGTCTCTCAGAGCTTGACAGGCCTGGAAGTGTCAGATGGACAGTAATTGCAAAAAGGATCTATATACAGTTTTTAAGAGAATTCCAATGAAAAATAAGAGATGTAAAGAAACATGCAGTTCGGTTATATTTACCCTCCATCGGCTCTTTGCAAAATTTTTCTTGAGCTGTTCAGAAACGGAGCTGTGGATGTTTCTGTCACTTGCCGCGTTACCAGAAATCCTGAAAACGAGCAGTGCCATCAGTGAGTTGATAGGGATGTGCCAGGGATGATACACAGTGCCACGACATATACTTACTCGAAATACCTTTAGAAATGGGACAACCCAAGAGCTGAGACCCTGCAGGGAGGAATGGTGTTTTGATGCCGGTAAAGAGCTCTTGCTCCAAGGAATTGAAGCAATTCTCCCCGTCCTTGAAAGAAGCCTATATCAATATAGAGAACAGCTACTCGGCAGATGTGGTGAAAGTTTCTGGCTTAAAGTGAACAATAATAAGTGGTTTTTGGGCCGCTATTAAGTTTAGCTGCTGCATGAATTTTTCT
Source organism: Cherax destructor (assembly GCA_009830355.1). Taxonomy (NCBI): domain Eukaryota; kingdom Metazoa; phylum Arthropoda; class Malacostraca; order Decapoda; family Parastacidae; genus Cherax; species Cherax destructor. The sequence continues at coordinate 78,300 of WNWK01003891.1, forward strand.
TTTTTACTTCTTATTACACGAAGAAGACACCCAAACCCAGGCAATATATATATATATATATATATATATATATATATATATATATATATATATATATATATATATATATATATATATATATATATATATATATTATCTACCTTGGCTGATACCTATCTCCAGTACACCAGGGAGGAAGGAGGGGCTGCTGCCACCTTCAGGGAGTCCCAGAAGTCGAGAAAATATGGAGAACTTGCCCATCATTATATGTTTGTTCCCATAGGCTCAGAGACCCTTGGCTCATGGGGAAAGAGTGCATCTAAGTTCCTCAAGGAGCTGGGCAAAAGACTCAACAGGGTAACTAGGGATCCCAGGGCAGCTAGTTTTCTGTTCCAGCGACTCAGCGCTGCTGTTCAGAGGGTAATGCATGCTGTATTCTGGGCACGCGCACCAGCTCGGAAGAGCTGGATGAGATTTTCGCATTATAATCAGTGACAAAGATGTAACAATATGTACTAGACATGTATCTCTCACCTCGTGTACTGTATATGCCATCTTTATATCAACAATGTATCTCTCAAATCTTTTGTACCATATTATGTAATAAAATATACCTATTGGAAAAAAAAAAATTAAAAGATGGGGTGGTGGGAGAAGTGGAATATTCAAATGGCATCAGGAAGAAATCCAAATATTCTTCCTTGAAGCCTTTTATTATATATATATATATATATATATATATATATATATATATATATATATATATATATATATATATATATATATATATATATATATATATCATGTATGTATGTATATCAATGCACCATGCAGGAACAAGTGGGTATATACAGAGAAAGATCGCAGTCAGCAGGACTTGATACTGCTACTGGGACGGACAAGATTCCCAGGCAGCGCTCTTATCCACTAGGCCACAAATGCCACATAAGCTGTGGGACTGATGCCAGGAACTGATACCAAGGACTGATGCCAGGGACTGATGCCACTGACTGATACCAGGGACTGATGCCAGGAACTGATGCCAAGCACTGATGCCAGGGACTGATGCCAGGGACCGATGTCAGGGACTGATGACTGGGCAGGCGGTGCAAAATACCCCCAGTGAAAAGTAGGAGCGCCATTGGTTCACTAAGGGAAATTACCAATAGGCTCCTGGCTGCCTTCAAGAGGGAGCTGGACAGACACTTAAACTTTTGAAAATAATATGAATATTTCTTTTGGTTTATATAAATTGGATTCATTTACAATTACTAAAATTTGGGAAGAATTTAATGATACTTTAGATAAATCTTAATTCTTGGGTAGAGTTTCAGGTGCGCTTCACAAAGTCGGGTGCCGTCACACTAATGTGAAGTGTGGTCTTTGTTATGATGTTATTGTGAGGTGTAGTCTTGCCCCTTTATGAGCCTTCTTGTTGATGTTTTGCGCTTTATAGTTCCTTGATAATGTGAGAAGTCACGAAAGCGCTTATATTACCAATTATAATTGTGATATTAATTTAATATAATACTAAGCATTAACTGTTATTCTTCATAATTTATCTAAAATATTTTATTTATTACAATCTGGCTAACAGAATTCTTTGCTTCATATCAATGCAAATAGTTTGAAGGGTCTGATTGTCCACTCTCCGGAGAGGCAGAGAAATAGGGAGGATATAATTGACGTGTACTAATATTAGCGTTAAGTATATACTAGTAAAGACTGAACTCGCAGCTAAGCACGGTAGTTAGGTAGACTTAGATTTAGAGTGGATACAGGAAATCATTAGTATGGCTAAAGAGCTGCGTTTGAGTGGTAAACACTGCCGAGTATTACTGAAGCAAATACTTTCGGTAGCTTTACTAAGTTTGACAGATACAAGAGTAAGAACTCCTGAGTGAGTGCTTGAAGAGGTTGAAAAACCGACCAAGTTTTCTGGCAGTCAATGGTAAGTATATATAGCCAGGAGGTGACGAGTTGTGAAGTACGACCCCTACAATGTCAGGTCAAGAGAGTTGTATGTGCTTAGAAGAGCATGTGAGTCAAGGGGGTTGTTGTTCTAACCTAACTTCCCTGGTCCTTGGTAATGTTGTCTGTGGCATCAATAATAGCCAATTCAAGGCATTTCCTTCCGCTCTTGTATTTCTCTGGGACAACCATGTTCTCCCAGGGCTGATTCATGTTTTGTTGTGAACCTGTTACAATGTAACACCATCGATGTTACAATGTAACACCATCGATGTTACAATATAACACCATCGATGTTACAATATAACACCATCGATGTTACAATATAACACCATCGATGTTACAATGTAACACCATCGATGTTACAATATAACACCATCGATGTTACAATGTAACACCATCGATGTTACAATGTAACACCATCGATGTTACAATGTAACACCATCGATGTTACAATGTAACACCATCGATGTTACAATGTAACACCATCGATGTTACAATGTAACACCATCGATGTTACAATGTAACACCATCGATGTTACAATGTAACACCATCGATGTTACAATGTAACACCATCGATGTTACAATGTAACACCATCGATGTTACGTCCTACTCTCCCATGCCGGGCAAGAAATGTCTGTTAAATAAGTATGTACATGTTGTACAAGAATGGTATACAGTTCCAACAAGATGAAAATTAAGACACATGTGCAACATCTGGGTATCTTTATTGTAGACGTTTCGCCAACCAGTGGCTTTATCAATACAAAATTCTAGGACAGGTAAGAATGCCTGACCTTAAATAGGCGTCAGCTGAGAGGGACGGGTAGCAGACCTACTTCCACTGGGGAATCCCGCCTACCAGTGACTATGCCCTCGTCTGCTACCCGTCCCTCTCAGCTGACGCCTATTTAAGGTCAGGCATTCTTACCTGGACTTCAGATTCTCTACACCAGCGGTGCTGAACACACCAACTCCAAGGCCGAGGGTCTGATTACCTCATCTTTTGTATATAGTTCTACTGTCTTCAATGTCCTAGAATTTGTATTGATAAAGCCACTGGATGGCGAAACGTCTATAATAAAGATACCCAGATGTTGCACATGTGTCTTAATTTATGTACATGGTTACCATCTTGTTTCCATTATACAGCTTTGATATAATCATCCTTGTCAGACAAAGCTTTGATATAATCATGGGAGAATATGTTTGAGCTGTGTGTTCGTATCACAGCTTCCACAACGTGGAGAAGCTTTCACAGTCTTGCTTCTCCACCACTACTGTTTCTTGTTCATCGCACAATAAACTTCACCACTACTTCCAGTTAATTACATCTCCACTAACAAGCCTCTCCCAACCTTTATGTGACCACTATTATTAACGGTTCATCGCTCCACTGGTTCTATCTCTTGGTTGCCGTGCCAAGTCTTCTTCCTCAGGTCTATGTATTTTACTGGTAAATCTTCTGGAGAGCAAAAAGTTTCTCAAATAAAGATTCCCAGGTATGATACACTAGCTTCGTTTATTAACTTGTATTATATACCATTTATCTGCTGTGTTTATAGGAATTTAAAGGGAATATTTTGAGTTCCAGAAGATTTATTCTCAGTTTTTAAGGGTTTTACAAGATTTTTTTTGGTGATTCTGAGAGTTAGTTAAAATATTTGAAACATCTTAAGTTACATGAGATTTAAATTCCAGTTTTATGACAACAAAATGAATCTTGAAATTATGATTGAAAAAAATCTTAGGAGACAAATCTAAAAAAAATCACACTAGTTTATTTTTGAGTATTTTGAGAATCGATATCATTTGGTTAATTACAGGATATCTAGAGGGTGTCTTACCATGGGTGACCCAGAGACTGCTTACATGTATACCTTTTCTCAACATCAACACACATCAGCTGACGAATAAAATCCTTCGCAGAATCACTAATTTCATCCCAGTACGGAGAATCAAACTCAAATTCACCTGCAAGAACATTATAACTATGTTAAATGTCAGAATATTTAAATATTTCCAAAATATTCTACATTAAGTCTAAACTCAAACTTTCATCTGTAGTTCCCAGTGAATATAAGAACAATATAAAACAAAAAACTGGCAATAATATTCTAGTCCCCATTATTAGTTTCTGACCCACTGCATAGTTTACATTTTTTGGGGAGTGACATGTTGATTTAATTTATAAGATATTTCATGCAGTCTTCATGCTGAAGCATAATAACAACCTGGTTAATCAATGGGAGGGGGGGTTAGGGTTTAATTAAAGGAACATCCACAATATAATTTAAATTAGGTTTACTGAAACACTGAAGAAATATATCAAAGCTCTTGTGTTTATTACTTTACTATGAAAAATCAGTCTATACCATATTCTCTGTTTCCCAAGAACATCAAGAAGTTACCTGCCTCATTGAAAATGAAGATTTGATTAAGGTCACTAACCCGGAGGGCTGGTAACCCAGATAACTCAGTAAAGCCAGGATGTCATCGACTGTCTTAGTTTCCCTGGAATCCTTTAATCCTTTCTCCAAGGATGCAACCCACACCAATGACCTAAGACCAGGTACCTACTTACTGCTAAGTGAACAGAGGCAGCAGGTGTAAGGAAACATGTCCAACGCTTCTACTTACCCAAGGATGAAACCTGAGTCCCTCAGTGAGCCAGCTGAGGATGACCACCCTCCAGAAATATACTACTATAGTAACTAACTAAATAGATTAAAGTAACGCTATAGTGAAGTACTGAAACACTTGATCGTCCATCTGGTGTTTCTAATCTCCGGATAAACTACGTTGTTTCATGCTCTATAACACAATAGAGGAATTAAATGAGAAATTTCATTTGATTCCTTACGCTGATGACACCGATTAAAGAGATTCTCAATTTTATTCTAAAAGAGAGTGTTTGGTCCTTTATACTCTAACCTCGAAATACTTTTCTAGTAATGATTTGGCCAGTGAAGGAGAACCTATTTGTGGGTCTATGGAAATAAGTCAAACTAACTTTTTTTTTTGGTGGGTGGGTTTGGTTTTGGTTAAATCTAAATAATAAAGTATTTGTATATGCTCACAACATCCATGTGTCCTACCAACCATTGCACAAACTTATAATATACTCGAAATTTAATGTGACTGGTTGTTTGGTTGTTTTTCAAGTGTAGTAATACACTGCCAGGACGCAGGTGCCTGCATTATTACGTTTCTCATCTTATGAGTTCAAGACAAGCAAGTTGTCTCTTAAGATGTAATGTGTAATAATAATAATAATAATAATAATAATCAATGCCATACTATACAGAAAGTCTCTAGTTATGCAGAGCATCTCGGGGAAATTAGGTTTATTTTGTCCGCAGAATGCGATCAACATCATTCGGCTAACACCCAGGTACCTATTTACTGCTAGTTGAGCAGGGACAGTGGGTGTCTTAAGGATAGACGTCCTAATATTTCCACCGCACCGAGGATCGAATATGTGAGCTGAGTGCGCTAGCAAGCAGCTCCTGGACACTGCATTATGACATCTTAAGACACAGCTTTATAGGGAAAAATATGACCTATGAATTTTTACAATAAATATTAGAATGAAACTGATATCGTGGCTTACCTTTAAGAATCTGTGCAAAAAGATTGGCATCATTTTCATCGTAGAAGGGAGGATAACCACACAGAAGAATATAGGCTATCACACCTATACTCCAGACATCTACAGCTTTACCATATGGTTTCTGGGCCAAAACCTCTGGAGCTGAAAGAAGTGCAGTGCGTTACAATTATTTTAAATAAAATTCTGATAGGAATTTAAAAATACAGAGAGTGAGCCCAAAGATTTTAACATAAGAACATAAGAAAGGAGGAACACTGCAACAGGCCTACTGGCCCATACTTGGTAGGTCCATGTCAAAACCAACCCACCAACAAAAATATTTGTCCAACCCATCGCTATCCAAGCAACAAGCCCCAACAACAACAACCCCTTTCCCCAACCATTGCGCAAGTCCCGTTCAAATCCAACCCCTCTCACTCACAAGAACACATAAATAAGGAACACTGCAGCAAGCCAACTGGTCCACACTAGGCAAGTCCCCCTCAAACCCAAAACCAATCCCACAAACAAAAACTCCTACCCAACCCACCTACTCCATCCATGGAATATGCTTTGATAATCAGTGCACTGTACTGAAGGAGCTGAAGCACCTGGTCCATCACAAGAGCACCAAAGGAGCTGAAGCACCTGGTCCATCACCAGGGCACTGAATGAGCCTAAGTACCTGGTCCATCACCAGTGCACTGAGGGAGCCAAAGCACCTGGTCCCTCACCAGGGTACTGAAGGAGCCGAAGTACCTGGTCCATCACCAGGCTGTTGAAGGAGCAGAATCACCTGATTTACAATTAACTATTTTGTTCCCTCATCGGAAAGTCACCTGAGAAGAGGAAAGATCACCTCGTATTGTGAGGCCTGGATGTGTGTTCTCACAAAGTCAACATCGCACAACTTCAATATTTACTTACTTTCCTGGAGTATACCTGGAGGTCGTTCCGAGGGTCAACTTCCCCGCGGCCCAGTCCTTGACCAGGCCTCCATGTCAGGGACTAATCAACCAGGGCTATTACTGCTGGCACCACGTAATCCAACGTACGAACCACAGCCCGGCTGATCGGGTACTTTAGGTATCTGTCCAGTATCCTCTTGAAGGCAGCCAGACGTCTCTTGGTTATTCCCCTTAGGGAGTGATTTTTGTGTTTTTGTGATTTTGTGTTTTGGGACAAGACCCTTCAGGATTTTCCAGGTGTACATTATGATGTATCTTTCTCGCCTGCATTCCAGGAAGTACAGGTCAATGGACTTCAGACGTTCCCAGTAATTAAAGAGCTTGACTGAACTAATACGTGCAGTGAAGGTTCTCTCTACATTCTCTACATCTGCAGTTCACCTGCCTTGATTGTCCTCCCACACACTATAACTCAACAAGGTTTTACAGAATGCGGCTCACATATTCAAGAACGAATTTTCGAGTGCCGAGACGTCCCATCCTTAGATGGGACGTCTGTTGCTCTGCCGAGCAGCAGAGCATAAAATGATACATCGTGTGAAATACCCCGTTTGATGGAAAAGAAGGCCTATTTTATAATTAGATAATAAACCAGTTAATTCACCCCCCCCCCGCCCAAAAAAAGGGAGCAAAAATCCTAGTCCTGAGCCGCCAGACACATTCAGCACTTAGTAATGATCTAACATTCTAGGTCCAACACTAATCCTTTCACACCTTATTTTTTTTATCGGACTATCTCAGCCATTATCACCATTGGTAGTCGCAGAGATATATGTACCTCTGTCCCCGATTTATTTACTACCTTGCGTTTGTCAACACAGATTCCCCTATTTTAGGCGACATCAAACACCTCGCAACCTCTTCTTTCCCTGGGAGTTACCAGTGTCTCTCCTCTGTTGCCTTTATTTTTCCTCTTCCATCTCTTGCGTCAAGCTGCTTCCCACTTCCCTCAATAGAGACAACTGATGTCATATCACCAGTTATTGAGAAGATAAATCCAGGAATGAACTTAGAGAAACCTTAACTTCGGCGAGGATAATCAAGAGGGTCTTCATACAAACCTAAATGCATGAATATACCATAAAAAGTTGGCCATAATTCATTAAATTCAGATTCTCGCCTACCTCGGCTCCTACACACTCAATTACCACACATCTCACTTCTTACAATATCAACAATCTACCACTCACTAATTTCTTGTAACTAATATTCCCATTGCCACCTTTTATGTACAAAAAAGCTTCTCATGTACTGTCACCAATTATTGTAACACTCTTCAACAATTCCATTGAAGCCTCTACCTTCCCATCAATTCTCAAAATAGCGAGGGTCACCCCGATCCCCAAAGGAGGTGATCAAGCAGACTTGAATAACTATACACCAATATCTAACTTACTTCTGCTCTCTAAAATCTTTGAAAAATTAATTCATATACAGATCTATTCCTACCTCGTCTCACACAACATACTCAGCCCCTGTCAGTTTGGATTCAGGACTAACAAAAGCACAAATGATGCTATTATACACATGCTAGAGCTAATATACACCGCACTTGAGAAGAAAGAAGTCCCACTGGGAATCTTCATTGATCTACGCAAAGCTTTTGATACAGTCGACCATGATTTACTGCTCACAAAATTAGCACACTATGGTATAAGAGGGCACTACCTCAACTACATAAAGTCATACGTTAGTAACAGAAGCCAATACGTATACACAAATGGAGTTAACTCTTCCACTCAACAAATTACAGTCGGTGTCCCACACGAAAGTGTCCTAGGACCACTCCTATTCCTCCTTTACATCAATGACCTACCGAATGCATCACAACTACTCAAACCCATATTATTTGCAGATGACACTACATATGTCTTCTCTCACACAAACCCAGTCTTACTGGCCAACACTGTTAATGCTGAATTACAGAAAATATCTACCTGGATGACGACTAATAAGCTTACTCTCAATACTGACAAGACCTATTTCATTCAGTTTGGAACCAGAGCCACAAATGTTCCACTTAACATAACGCTCAATGGTACACCCATCACAAGACTCACAGAAGGAAAATTCCTAGGAATCCACCTTGACAGTAGCCTTAAATTCCAAACACACACACAACAAATTTCCAAGAAAATCTCAGACAGTACACACACACACACACACACAAGAGAATACAATCATACAATAAACAATACAGACAGGGTGATGAATGTGACACATGTAAAACACTGAAGTACATCAGCTAGAGACGTCTTCCTGTCTTTAATTTAGGTCACGAAAGATACGCTACTATGTGCCCCAATCAGCTCTCCTTGCTCTGTATCATTCACTCATCTACACTTATCTCGCCTATGGAATCTGTGCATGGGGATCAACAACATTAAATCACCTTAGACCACTTATAACCCAACAAAAGGCTGCAGTCAGAATGATAACAAATTCCTACTCTAGACAGCATACTCCACCAATATTCAAAAGTCTAAAACTACTCACCGTAAAGAACATTCACACTTATTCTTGTGCCTACTACATACATAGAACTCTACACTCTAATATAAACCCTCCGCTCAAAATTCTCCTCACCAACTATAATAGGACCCATGACCACAACACAAGACACAGATCACTTTTTGATATACCCGTGTCCATATCACCCTGTGTAAAAATTCTATGCACATATAGGGCCCCAAAATCTGGAATTCATTACCAGTAAATACTAAAAATAACCTGGTCTGAACATCAAGAACCACCTACTCACTCTAAACTAAATACCCATAGTGTAAATTACTTTAAAAAATGCTCAGTGTTATTTTCCAATAATATAATTTCAATATTTACTATTGATGTAACCATCATACAAAATGTAATATCCCTAGATTGTTAATTTGACTAAATTTATTAACTGTTATAAATAATGTTTAACTAAAGCAAACTCAATCAATTTCTCTGGTATTAATTAGTCTATAAGCCATTAGATTAATCTGCCCAGAATGCCATGGCATGCTAGTGGCTCTCCTTGCAATTCAACTCATGATTGTAATTATAAAATCTTGATGTAAATTTGCAATGAAATAAAATTGTTATTATTATTATTATTATTATTATTATTATTATTATTATTATTATTATTATTATTATATCGACTTTACCAACCTCATTAGTACCTAGCCAGTACATGCTTTCTAATAGATTTATTACTAGTAACAATATAACACTAGAATACTAGAGAATATAGAAGAAATAGAGAAGGCTCCTAGTGTTGTTCTGGCAGTGTTCTCCTGTGCGTACTTACTTACAAGAACCAAAACTACATAATAACAAAAATTATCTCCGGCTTTTGTACTTTTACAAACATTCGACACTTTGTCCCGATGAGACATACATAAATAAGTGCACTTCAAGTGCCATGTTATTCAGCATTCTTGAATTTCCATTCCTAGTCTACTTCACTATCCTGGAACACATGTCTATTTGGACAAGTAATATATGGTGTGCTCTATATTTTTCTCCTTCAATTTCCTTGTCTTTAATTAACAGGCAAATTTTTATTCTATCCTTAACTTCCCTGCTTCTTCTATTGTTCCATTTTAACTCTGGTAAGCAAGACTCTGATTAGACGTACGTCTTCACTGGTACATTGTACCACAAGTCTTCATGGTACGTTGTACCACAAGTCTTCACTGGTACATTGTACCACAAGTCTTCACTGGTACGTTGTACCACAAGTCTTCATGATACTTTGCACCACAAGTCTTCACTGGTACGTTGCACCACAAGTCTTCACTGGTACGTTGTACCACAAGTCTTCACTGGTACGTTGTACCACAAGTCTTCACTGGTACGTTGTACCACAAGTCTTCACTGGTACGTTGCACCACAAGTCTTCACTGGTACGTTGCACCACAAGTCTTCACTGGTACGTTGTACCACAAGTCTTCACTGGTACGTTGTACCACAAGTCTTCACTGGTACGTTGTACCACAAGTCTTCACTGGTACGTTGTACCACAAGTCTTCACTGGTACGTTGTACCACATGTCTTCACTGGTACGTTGTACCACAAGTCTTCACTGGTACGTTGTACCACAAGTCTTCATGGTACGTTTTATCACAAGTCTTCACTAATACGTTGTACCACAAGTCTTCACTGGTACGTTGTACCACAAGTCTTCACTGGACGTTGTACCATAAGTCTTCACTGGTACGTTGTACCACAAGTCTTCACTGGTACGTTGTACCACAAGTCTTCACTGGTACGTTGTACCACAAGTCTTCACTGGTACGTTGTACCACAAGTCTTCATGGTACGTTTTATCACAAGTCTTCACTGGTACGTTGTACCACAAGTCTTCACTGGTACGTTGTACCACAAGTCTTCACTGGTACGTTGTACCACAAGTCTTCATGGTACGTTGTACCACAAGTCTTCACTGGTACGTTGTACCACAAGTCTTCACTGGTACGTTGTACCACAAGTCTTCATTGTACGTTGTACCACAAGTCTTCACTGGTACGTTGTACCACAAGTCTTCATGGTACGTTGTACCACAAGTCTTCACTGGTACGTTGTACCACAAGTCTTGACTGGTACGTTGTACCACAAGTCTTCACTGGTACGTTGTACCACAAGTCTTCACTGGTACGTTGTACCACAAGTCTTCATGGTACGTTGTACCATAAGTCTTCACTGGTACGTTGTACCACAAGTCTTCACTGGTACGTTGTACCACAAGTCTTCACTGGTACGTTGCACCACAAGTCTTCACTGGTACGTTGTACCACAAGTCTTCACTGGTACGTTGTACCACAAGTCTTCACTGGTACGTTGTACCACAAGTCTTCACTGGTACGTTGTACCACAAGTCTTCACTGGTACGTTGTACCACAAGTCTTCACTGGTACGTTGTACCACAAGTCTTCACTGGTACGTTGTACCACAAGTTTTCACTGGTACGTTGTACCACAAGTCTTCACTGGTACGTTGTACCACAAGTCTTTACTGGTACGTTGTACCACAAGTCTTCACTGGTACGTTGTACCACAAGTCTTCACTGGTACGTTGTACCACAAGTCTTCACTGGTACGTTGTACCACAAGTCTTCATGGTACGTTGTACCACAAGTAGGCTAAAACCACACCAGACCCGGACTCAATTTTGTGTTTTCTCCATTTTTGCTCTTGTTTCCTCCAGTATAAACCCAGTGGGAGTCTACCCCCACTAGAGGTTTATATTTCAAACTTAGAAACTTTACAAGGTCTCCTTCACGCTCAGGGAACTTACACTGATACTATCAGAGTGTCAACTAACATCAGCTGGGCTGGATGACATCCGTGTTCATGTAATTCAAAACCTTCACTCTACAGAACTATTCTTCTTCATACACTTTTTTTTATCAGTTTAGTTTGGTGCGGTTGTTATTCTATATTCCCAGCTCACGTCTGTAAATCTATAGATATAAAATTATAATCCATTTCATTTTGAGGCTAATGTAGCATTTTTTGCAATATTTTAACTTGGGTAATAATAATATTTGTAAGTTTTCTTGTTATTATCTTAGTTCAGAGGTCACTGTGTGACCTCTAATTTAACACCTGACAATAAATGATTTAACTACAAATAAAGTTTGATGAATTATCTTTTATCAACATATTTAGCAGGTACTTCAGAGTAAGAAGAACATGGATGTAAACAAAGTTACTATTGCTTTTTATTGTAGATAATTCAATAACATTCCAAAGACATGCTTAAATAAGCATGGACTATAATAGCTTCTATCAAAATTGATAATCTCATAAGATATTCTCTTGTTAAACAGTCAGAATATTGATGTTTAGATTACCCATTTAACTACCATGTGCTTCCTCCTGCAAGTTTGCATTCAAGCGAATAATTGGATGCAACTAGGCATAGAATACTTACTGGGTAAGTAATGATGAGATACAAATACAGTTATGTGGATCCATTTACTGACGATGTTTTAAGTCTCTAACAGTTAAAACCTGGTATAGTATGAGAGGAAGAGCTTATAAATTAGTAAGTAATGGTCAAGTAAAAAGATATGACGCGCACCTCCATCGTTCCTCACCTCACACCTACTCATTTCTATATACCTCCTCCATTCCATACCCAGCCTATCTCTTTGTGGCTTAATAAAACCCGCTGGGACACCGAAATCTCGTCTCTTTACCGGCAGAATATTTCTGAATGTTCAAGAATGTTAACTATTTATTTGCTTTGTCCTTTTTCCTTTCACGAGTTTGTTTTGCGCCAATTAATTGGTGAGTTTCAACCCAATGGATGTCAACTTGACATGGCTGACAAAACATATGGTTTCCAGTGTTTTGCCACTAATTACTATTTACATCACATGTATTTGTGTAAGACTGGAGCCAAGCTGAAACATAAACAAAAAAAATCCTACTCCAAATGTACAGTATTATAGGCAGTGAGCTTCTTTGTATCTCTTGGTGAAATAGTGTTAGTGAACACTAAGATGCAGCTTCCTGAGGTGACCAGAGGCGTCATGCACAGCTGCTGAGAGGATCTTCCTGAGGTGAGCAGAGGCGTCATGCACAGATGCTGAGAGGATCTTCCTGAGGTGACCAGAGGCGTCATGCACAGCTGCTGAGAGGATCTTCCTGAGGTGAGCAGAGGCGTCATGCACAGCTGCTGAGAGGATCTTCCTGAGGTGAGCAGAGGCGTCATGCACAGATGCTGAGAGGATCTTCCTGAGGTGACCAGAGGCGTCATGCACAGCTGCTGAGAGGATCTTCCTGAGGTGAGCAGAGGCGTCATGCACAGCTGCTGAGAGGATCTTCCTGAGGTGACCAGAGGCGTCATGCACAGCTGCTGAGAGGATCTTCCTGAGGTGAGCAGAGGCGTCATGCACAGCTGCTGAGAGGATCTTCCTGAGGTGACCAGAGGCGTCATGCACAGCTGCTGAGAGGATCTTCCTGAGGTGAGCAGAGGCGTCATGCACAGCTGCTGAGAGGATCTTCCTGAGGTGACCAGAGGCGTCATGCACAGCTGCTGAGAGGATCTTCCTGAGGTGAGCAGAGGCGTCATGCACAGCTGCTGAGAGGATCTTCCTGAGGTGACCAGAGGCGTCATGCACAGCTGCTGAGAGGATCTTCCTGAGGTGACCAGAGGCGTCATGCACAGCTGCTGAGAGGATCTTCCTGAGGTGACCAGAGGCGTCATGCACAGCTGCTGAGAGGATCTTCAAACTGGAGAACTTCATAAAAGTTATTCAGCGGAAACGCAATAATCTTAGAAAGATAAAACAATGGGATGACAGTAGATAATATCAATACAAACATGAGTACGAAACTCACCAACATAGCCAGGAGTGCCACATGCCGTCGCCATGATGCCAGAGTCTTCCATCTTACTGAGGCCGAAGTCGCTGATCATTATCTTGCTGTCTTCGTCTTGACTGAAGTACAGGAGGTTTTCAGGCTGTAATATAAAAAAGTTATTCGTAATTTCGTTGTATAATAAAGAGAAATATGCATTCTAAATTAACTGTATTATAAACTCGCTGATAATCAAGGCAGAATAATAACTGGTGGGTATTATATATATATATATATATATATATATATATATATATATATATATATATATATATATATATATATATAAAATATATATATATATATATATATCTCACAGGAGGACTCGAAC
>WNWK01003891.1:97500-153415 GCA_009830355.1 Cherax destructor
TTGCATGATGTACACATCATACAACTGTTGCATGGTGTACACATAACAACTGTTGACATTTCACAGATCATACACAGTTGCATGTGTACTATACAACTGTTGCATGGTGTACATACACAGATGTTGCATCATGACACAGATTTCATGACACAGGATGTGTTGCTCATGACACATGTTGCATGTGTACATGATCAGACACAGGATGTGTTGTCATGACACAGATTGCATAGTGTTGATCAGACACAGGATGTGTTGATCATGACACAGGATGTGTTGATCACGACACAGGATGTGTTGATCAGACACAGGATGTGTTGATCATGACACGGATGTGTTGTGCAGGATGTGTTGATCATGACACAGGATGTGTTGATCATGACACAGGATGTGTTGATCATGACACAGGATGTGTTGATCACGACACAGGATGTGTTGATCACGACACAGGATGTGTTGATCACGACACAGGATGTGTTGATCATGACACAGGATGTGTTGATCACGACACAGGATGTGTTGATCATGACACAGGATGTGTTGATCATGACACAGGATGTGTTGATCATGACACAGGATGTGTTGATCATGACACAGGATGTGTTGATCATGACACAGGATGTGTTGATCATGACACAGGATGTGTTGATGACACAGGATGTGTTGCTCACGACACAGGATGTGTTGATCATGACACAGGATGTGTTGATCATGACACAGGATGTGTTGATCATGAAACAAGATGTAATAACCATCTATACAACTTGATGAAAGACTCTGATAAATAGATGACAACTATTTTATAGCCAGCAACAGGATTGTCATAGGAATACAAAACTTAACTCTTGAAAACATTGATTTAAAAAGGATTGTAAGAAGAATTCGTTTATTTAAAATTGTACAACACAATAATGAATCTACACAGACGTGAAAAAAAGATAATCAACTGTTCTTCTTACCTTGAGATCCCTGTGGACAACTCCTTGGTCGTGCATGTAATCAACTGCTTCCAGCACCTGTCGTATTAGATCAGCTGCGTCTTTTTCTGTGTAGGAACCTTTCTCCACAATACGGTCAAAGAGTTCGCCGCCGGTTACTCTGAAAGATAAATCAGTGCTGCAGAGGTCTGCTCTCTGACTTCATGTTTACCTTAAGGCTACGTGTATAAATGTTGAATACATGTATTAATATATAGTTATATGTAGAATATTTTAATTGATAGATATATGCATAAATATTGTATGTTAAATATTTATTATCCTGTAGTCGTATTTATAAATCTATATTCATATGCTCATTTCTTTTATGTTTATATCAAGTTTCTGTGTAAGTAGTGATTGTGAAGCCATGACCCAGCGAGGCGCCACTCTTTGTACTCTTATCATCTGCATATATATATATATATATATATATATATATATATATATATATATATATATATATATATATATAAATATATATATATATATATATATATATATATATATATATAATTGTAAAGTACAAGTTTTACTTGAGTGACAGTGTCAGCAAGACAGTGACATCTAGCAGAGTACTGCTTCACTACATGACTAATTTCTATATAACGTTAACAACACAGCTGATATCTCTCTCATTTTCAGTCCTAAAATAGAATATGTGTGTTCAGCCTGTCCACTGAGGCACACAATAAAAATGTAGCTTAAATTGCGATATAATATTTTAGTAAAAAAACTTTGAAGAATTGTCTTTTCTTTACTCATATTGCTTCAATAAATTGATTAATATCTATACTGCGAGTATATGGAAAAGCTGATATCAGGAAAAATGATGAAAATGCACTTAGTTAACTGATTCAAGTTAAAATGTTTTAAATCATACATTATAATTATATATTTACATGAGTGTGTATATTAAAAAAAAGTATTATTTCCTATGTACTTTTGTTCAGATGCTTCTAATAAATACAAAATTTGCTTAGAACACATCAGATATCTGACAGGAATAAATCTTATGTTTGATGATGTTACAATCATGAATAATTCCTATGACAGATGCATCAGTTACAATCAAGAGTAGAGGCCATCAAACACAAGTGAATTATATTATTATCTACAATATTATAAATATTCAGACACTATCTCCGTATCATATTCAAGCCTATGAGGATCACATGATTATTTTTATCAGAATTTTCGCAGAGGAACCTTTTAAAATATATTGTTGTAAATGTAGTGAGAGGTAAATTTTGCTCACTATTTTGGTAATGTCAGGCACAGTTTTCTTGATCAGAAGAGATTTAGGAGCACCGTAATGATTTGTTTTTACAACTCTGCATAATGATACAAAAAGACTAAAAGAACATCTTGTGTACAGAGTTTAACGATGACAGATTAGCAGAAAAAATTAACAGAATGAATAGAGAACGTGATGACTTCTTGTAAGATCCAGGATACAGTCAAAATATAATAGTCGTGAAAGATTACAACAGTGAAATCTCCGAGAGACGGGCAACTCAGGTCATAGCATCTCTAGCAACGCGGGTCTTACATGATGACCCGCCGTTGGAGCTTTTGGTCACCTGACCGAGGCCTTCAGCTGGCTTACCTCTCCACCCCTTTAAAAATTATGGTCAGTTATAACCATTTAGTTATTTTTCAAGTCAATGATGACAAGACACAAATAGCATGTCCCCCCCCCAACCCCTACAAACATTCTGACCAATATTTTTTTCCCAACTGAATTTTAACCCATTGTTAAAAAAGAGTAAATAAATCAAATTAGATTTTGTGGAAAATGAGAAGCCACTGACAGAGGTTCAGAATAAATGTGAAGAAATGCAACCATTCAGAGTCCAGGGAGGACAAAGACAAAGGCAAATATGTCAAATATGTAATATATTAATGATTTAGTTGTTGTGTCCAAACATCACCATGTTAAATATCTGGACACAACATTCTGCAACAAGGCAAAATTAAGAGAAGAATTAAAATGTTTCCCTTTGGGGAGGATGAAGGACCTGGGTAGCAGGTTAAATAATATTATAGTACAATATTGGGAAAAATCTCATTATCTGCTTAATATGCTGAGTCAAAGATGAAGGATAATTGGACATTTTACTCAAATGAAGAGACTCTCGATAGTATGTATTATTTTCCAAAGTGGAGGAATTGACAATAAACGGACGTCTATAATGTTATTTGTATATATACAATCATTACTAACTAACAAACGCCATTTACTATAACTTTATGCATTTTATAAAGAACATTTTTCTAACAGAATTCCCATATACACTTTTGAGGAGTTTCCATAGATTTCCTACTCTTAGATTCCACCCTGAGCCAGGCTTATCTGGTGCTTGCGTGGTCAAGCAGGTTGCTGGTGTTGGCGGCCCGCTGGCCAATATATCCGTCACAGCCTGGTTGATCTGCCACTTGTTGAAGGGACGTGTCCAGTTTTTTCTTGAAGACTTCTACACTTGTCCCAGCATGTTGCGCCACGGATGTTGATACTATGTTCTCCACGGATGTTGATACTATGTTCTCCACGGATGTTGATACTATGTTCTCCACGGATGTTGATACTATGTTCTCCACATATGTTGATACTATGTTCTCCACGGATGTTGATACTATGTTCTCCACGGATGTTGATACTATGTTCTCCACATATGTTGATACTATGTTCTCCACGGATGTTGATACTATGTTCTCCACGGATGTTGATACTATGTTCTCCACGGATGTTGATACTATGTTCTCCACGGATGTTGATACTATGTTCTCCACATATGTTGATACTATGTTCTCCACGGATGTTGATACTATGTTCTCCACGGATGTTGATACTATGTTCTCCACATATGTTGATACTATGTTCTCCACGGATGTTGATACTATGTTCTCCACGGATGTTGATACTATGTTCTCCACGGATGTTGATACTATGTTCTCCACATATGTTGATACTATGTTCTCCACGGATGTTGATACTATGTTCTCCACATATGTTGATACTATGTTCTCCACGGATGTTGATACTATGTTCTCCACGGATGTTGATACTATGTTCTCCACGGATGTTGATACTATGTTCTCCACGGATGTTGATACTATGTTCTCCACGGATGTTGATACTATGTTCTCCACATATGTAGATACTATGTTCTCCACGGATGTTGATACTATGGTCTCCACATATGTTGATACTATGTTCTCCACGGATGTTGATACTATGTTCTCCACGGATGTTGATACTATGTTCTCCACGGATGTTGATACTATGTTCTCCACGGATGTTGATACTATGTTCTCCACGGATGTTGATACTATGTTCTCCACATATGTAGATACTATGTTCTCCACGGATGTTGATACTATGTTCTCCACGGATGTTGATATTATGTTCTCTTTTTTGTGCTCATAAACGTCTCCGCTCTTCACTGGGTCATCTCACACCTACTGTCATATCTCTCACTGCAGTATACTGTCATATCTCTCACTGCAGTATACTGTCATATCTCTCACTGCAGTATACTGTCATATCTCTCACTGCAGTATACTGTTATATCTCTCACTGCAGTATACTGTCATATCTCTCACTGCAGTATACTGTCATATCTCTCACTGCAGTATACTGTTATATCTCTCACTGCAGTATACTGTTATATCTCTCACTGCAGTATACTGTTATATCTCTCACTGCAGTATACTGTTATATCAGATGATTGCCAGGATAAAAAATACACGGTAATTTATTGATTGGTGGAAGATTAATTTTAAAGCACTACTCAAGCATCAATATGAGGGAGGTCGCACACACACACACACACCACACTCACACGCGTGCGTGTGTGTGCGCATGCGCTAGGAATGATTCTGAGAGGTTATGAAGGGAGACTTAGTTGAGGATTTTCAACTGCCAAAACTGAACCAAAGTTACTTCACAGCCCCATATGAAAAAAGACTGAAGGAGCAGGGTATATGACTGAAGGAAGGAGGGAGAGAGAGAGAGAGAGAGAGAGAGAGAGAGAGAGAGAGAGAGAGAGAGAGAGAGAGAGAGAGAGAGAGAGAGAGAGAGGTAGGGAAGGAAGGGGGAAGGGAGAGAGGGTAAGAGGGAGGAAGGGAAACTAACAGAGGATGACAGTGAAGTGTATGTGTGAACACCTCAGCAGAAGAGTCAGAGTGGTCTTGACACACATAAAAGGAGAGTTTCTTGAAGACAGTGTTCTCAGAACACGTCAACACCATCTAATAAGCATCCACAAAACAAGAGACGATAAAGTTGCTGCTGGAGTTGGACCAATACAAAAAGCATCTGAGCAGAAAACATTCCGCCAGTGATGTTGAGAGAAACAGCAACACCAAAGTATGGCTCAAGAGGAGAGGTTTTTGGATAATCTCTCTCAACAGGGTAGATGCCAGGGGAAAAACACAACGTGGTCCCCACGTACGAAAAAATGGGACAAAAAAAAAGCGGCACTGAATTACAGGCCGGTTTGCTTAACATGTATAATATCAAATATGGATGATTGTAAGGAAAAGGTTAGTTAATAATTCTTTGGTGGAAAGAAAATTCTTTAGAGATAGTAGCATAGATTTAGGATTGGAAAATCCTGCCTTACGAACCACTGGAGTTCCATGACACAGTCACTGACATGAACCAAGAAACACTGGGATGAGTCAAGTGTGTCTTCCTGAAGAGTAAGAAATCATTAACTACAGTATCACATGGGAGATATGCCCAGAAATTGGAAATACAGGGAAAGACAGGAGGCAGAGATAGGAGGCAGAGATAGGAGGCAGAGATAGGAGGCAGATATAGGAGGCAAAGATAGGAGGCAGAGACAGGAGGCAGAGATAGAAGGCTGAGGCAGGAGGCAGAGATAGAAGGCAGAGATAGGAGGGAGAGATAGAAGGAGATAGGAGGAGATAGGAGACAGAGATAGGATGCAGAGACAGGAGGCAAAGATAGGAGGCAGAGATATGAGGCAGAGACAGGAGGCAGAGACAGGAGGCAGAGACAGGAGGCAGAGTGTTGCAGAGGCTGAGGGAGTACATGGAAGGCAGCAGAGAGAGACAAAAATAAAAAAAAATATCCAAATAAAAGACTCGTAAGATTCATTCCCTTGAAGAGAGGCCGGCTCAAACAAGGCTTTTTTTTATTTACTATCCGAATTTTTACTCTTACTGAAAGTATGTCTATATGGTGATAGCCCTGAATTTTTTTTTTCTTATATGGCAACATTCGTGGATGTGAACAGGAAAATCGTACATAGGCAGAGTGTTACACATGAGTGCACACGATTAACAATGGGTTAATTGAATTTTGTTGGTGGGCAAAATTATGAGAAATGAATGCATAATCTTGGTTTTCAAAACAAAATGAAAATTTGGAAAAAATCTAAATTTTCTGTAAAAACCAATAAAATAAAAAATATTTTGAGTGATTTTGAAGAAAGTCTCAATTTAGAATTTAAGAAGAATGACTCCTTGTATAATATCAAAACAGACTTTTTATAATTCTTCAATAAATAATGAAGCCACACACACAGTCGTCTAAATAACTTAGTTCCCAGATGACCGACGGTTACAAAAATAGTGTTTTGTGTCTTCAGACACATATAATTTTCTTCTCACAACACATTTTACCCTCGAAACAGTTGTATAATAATCCTTTCTATACATCAGAGCAAAACAAATTAACAGTGGAATAATTATGCACAAAAATATGCTAATGTTATTGGCGTAAAATTGTACTCCGCTGAAATTTGTAATTTATGATAATTCGTGTTAGGAAAATTATAGAAACAAAATTTCAGCACCAAAATGTATCTCTTAAATCTTTCGTACCATATTATGTAATAAAATATACCTATTGGAAAAAAAGAATGAAAAGATGGGGTGGTAGGGAAGTGGAATATTCAAATGGCTTCAGGAAGAAATCCAAATATTCCTCCTCGAAGCCTTTTTATCCACTTCTCTTAAATTATGCTCTATTTTTTTTTTCAAATAAAAGGAATTTGAATACTTTTAAAAATATTTTTTTTTCACCTACGAAAAGAATCCGACACTAAAGGGGATGAGTTTAAGTGTTAGTATTTGTTGAAATAATACTGAGGGGAAGTACAGGCAGGCCAGGAGAGAGAGAAGCTACAGAGAGACACCAAGCAGATGTGGTCACACAAGTGACTTCCGGAGTTTAATACAAACAAATGGCATGTGCAAAACTAGCAAACTTTAGAACAGCATTCAGGAACTTGGATAAGGAGTCCTTCAGAACTTGAAACAATATATATGCTAGGCCAATAATCGAGTATGTAGCTCCAGTTTGGAGCCTTCCACCTGGTCAAACGATTACACAAGCTTGAAAGATCTGCAAGCACTGGCCTGAGAGCTAAGAGGAATGAACAAAGAGAAGAGAATGAAACTGACAACCTTATCTGAGAAGATGACAAGAAGATACATGTTTATAGTATCTGACATCTTAAGAATTGGTAGAACAGAGAGGAATAGACTGAATTAAAATGATCAGAGGTGTGTGTGTGTGTGTGTGTGTGTGTGTGTGTGTGTGTGTGTGTGTGTGTGTGTGTGTGTGTGGTGTGTCATTAACAGAACTGCGGCTAGCCAGGATTCGATTCTGCGTCACCATGCCCAGCCCTGTGAGAATTGTTGGACCAGTGGATAAAGTGATGCGTACATTATCCTGTTCTCACAGGGCTGGGCAAGGTGACGCAAGATCGAATCCTGGCTAGCCTCAGTTCTGTTAATGATTCAAAATAACTTTTTTTCGTGATTTCATTAATGTGTGTGTGTGGGGGGGGCAGCCTGTATGTTTGACTTCACTTTATATTTTTTCCTTTTTTGGGGAAGTGAAAGTTTACTCCTTGATTTATTTCATTTTTGGAGATTTCTTCTCCGATTGTCCATATTTTGTTGTGAGGAATCAGCTTAATTTCTACTGTGACTTTTCAGCAGTTTACCTGCTGAGTTTACCTACTGAGTTTACCTGCTGAGTTATCATTTAACAATGTTTCAACTGCTGCCTTGATTTTGATTCTACGAATCTTTTAATTTTCTCCTTTATTCAAGTTAACACTCATTATTGTGTGTGCCATTTCGTATGTGACATTTGTTTTTTTATCTTTAGCTGTGACTTTATCTGACATGGAACTCACGATAACACTGAGGTTGCTTGGACTAGCACAGACATGGATGTTACACCTTCTGACCCAGGTCATTCTAGACTACACTAATATGACCTCTCATACAGAACATCGTTCTTCTCTTAAATCTTGTTATCATTACCCCTCTGACACGACCTTCCATACCCCAACGTGTGGAGGGCATCTTGGTCATAAGGAATACTGCCAATAACTTGGCGATGAACTTATTCTTGTAGCTTGAGACAGCAGGGCCAGGTCTTGGTGATGGTGTAGTGGAAGCCATTATTGATTATCGTGTTTGTCAGGACTTTAAAAGTGTTCTGATTATGAGGCATTATATAGGGCTTATTACTTCACGGCAGCTGGTACAATCTCGCACGTGATGCTAAGTGAACTCTCAAATGCACAACAGTTGACAAATTAATTCACTGGAAGCTTTGTTCGTCATTTCAACAACTTGTTCAATGTTTTGAACATCACGGTTCAAACTTCGAACCTTATACCTGATGCTGGTAAACCTTATACTCTCAGATATAGCATAATTGCTTCCCTCATAGTAATTCAAAAGACAGCATCAACTTCAGCATTATCTGTTTTTGTTGTCCTCCATTACTCCCATTTACTGTTCATTTCCGAGTTCAACAATGTTGCGTCCCAGATTTGAACCTACGACCAGCATCCCAGGAATCTATTCTTTCAGCAGAGGCCAATACCATTGCTCATGTCATAGGCAGTGATCTGCCCACCATGAGGAATGTCGATACCACTCACCCTTCTTGTGGGCTACCAATCATAGTAACCATACATTCCATAGCACTTACAGTAACCACAGTGGATAGGCATAGATCAGTTGTGAAAAAAAAAATGCCATAAGAGCTCTGGATGTTGGATCATCACAGGTTGCAAGTCCAGTAATAAGAATAGCTCTTGCAGTAAAATATACCGTATATTTCACAAGTTATCTGGTCACACTCGTCAGAACTCATTCCTCGTGCGCTGCAACTAGTGCTCCCGGTCGTACCACTGACCGAGACACAGTATTCCATCCTGCTCAGAACTCTGCAGGATGACGAAGGTTTCAATGGCAAAGTCGTAATTATGATGAAGTAATTTTTGGGGATGATGTTGCATAACTGTTTCATGTTGATGTAACTAACTGCTTGTAAATATTTTTTAGCGCAGCCATAAGTTTTTCACTGAAGCAACAATGTTTGATATGTCTTCATGTGTATATGTATGTCATTTTGGGGATAATCAAATTTATAAAGTTATGTTTGTTGAGCCTACCTATGTTACCACCTCAAGCAGAATGGCTGGTCCTTGTTTGCTGGTCTGTGCACAGATTTATCGCACCTTTTTTAGTGAAGGTAGAGAGTTCACTGCAGTCTTGGTCACTGCAGTCTTGCTCACTGCAGTCTTGGTCACTGCAGTCTTGGTCACTGCAGGTCACATTAAGTTCCTACAACCTCTTTATAGGATTTACATCTCAGAGAGACGGTAAAAATAATGCTTGACTCACACCAGTGGCATTCCTGGACTGGCGATTTAGTTGTTCTGTTCTGGGATTACCAATTTGGTGCTGAAATTTGCCATACAACACTGAAGTAAAAACACTGTATAAGAGATTGGCTGAATAGTTGCTTTAATAGTAATATTTCCAGATACTGATGAAGCCATATTATCTCTCACGAGACCTGAAATTGCCGTTCCTTTCTCACAAGAAAGTGTAGGGACGCCTCGTGTCAAAGACACTCAGGCGGCCCTAGGCTCTGTGACTTATACTGCAATGCCAGCTAATATCACTGTTAGTTCCTCCACAAAGATATGTTTGAACGCAACTGCATGATCCAGTTCATGATGTCTCTTGTGTCATAGGCTGTAGGCAATGCCCTTCTGTGGTGGCTAGTGCACTCAAGCATCAGTTGTTGTCTCTTATGTCCCTAACGATGACAATGTCAATGTCATAAGTCAAAGGTTCGTTTATAGAAGCCTCCTTGCATGTTGAGAAAACATGATTATCATGTTTGTTGTAAATGCTACTGGACACAGCATTCTCATCAAAGCAAACACCAAACTTGAAGATCTTGTTCCCTGTCTGTATTCTATGTGAGCAGGAGACGAGATCCCATTAGACCAGCGATACATTGTTTGTTTTCCCAGTAGAAACTTCTCTCATAAAGTCTCCTACAGACTTCTCAGGTAAAGTCAAATGCCTTTTGCAACTACTAAATAAATAAAGAAATAGCATTAACAGGTGAGAAAATAGAATTAACTAACTAAATATCACATTATATCCAACTTGAATCTGGAACCACTGTATCCCACTTGAATCTGGAACCACTGTATCCCACTTGAATCTGGAACCACTGTATCCCACTTGAATCTGGAACCACTGTATCCCACTTTAATCTGGAACCACTGTATCCCACTTGAATCTGGAACCACTGTATCCCACTTGAATCTGGAACCACTGTATCCCACTTGAATCTGGAACCACTGTATCCCACTTGAATCTGGAACCACTGTATCCCACTTGAATCTGGAACCACTGTATCCCACTTTAATCTGGAACCACTGTATCCCACTTGAATCTGGAACCACTGTATCCCACTTGAATCTGGAACCACTGTATCCCACTTGAATCTGGAACCACTGTATCCCACTTGAATCTGGAACCACTGTATCCCACTTGAATCTGGAACCACTGTATCCCACTTGAATCTGGAACCACTGTATCCCACTTGAATCTGGAACCACTGTATCCCACTTGAATGTGGTACCACTGTATCCCACTTGAATCTGGAACCACTGTATCCCACTTGAATCTGGAACCACTGTATCCCACTTGAATCTGGTACCACTGTATCCCACTTGAATCTGGTACCACTGTATCCCACGTGAATCTGGTACCAGACCAATCTACATACCTAAATATCAACTGCCATATTTTCACTGTGCAGCTGTAGAAAAACTAGCGCAGATATTAGATGACGGTATCATAATACGGAGCAGTTCACAGCGGAATGCAAGAAAGATGGCACTCTGAGACCTGTCGTAAACTTACATAAAATGAATGCTACAACAATTCCAGATTAATTTTTACTTCAAGGCTTTGGAGACTTGCTACAAAGAAAAGGTGGCAATAAAGTTTCAGCAATAGGGTTTCAGCGCATTTCTCTACATGAAAACAGCTAAAAGTGAACCTATTTCTCCATCCCAACAAGTCTTCACGAGATCCTCCAATTGACTTTTGGCTTAATATTTTTCCTCATTACATTTTCCAGGCTCAAGACATATATTTTCAAGAGACTAAATGACAACTAACTGAAAGTGTAATTAGATAATTAGCGCCATTATATAATGCGTGGGCTTTAAACTCTTCTGTGACAGAATCTATCATTACTAATGAGGCATCTTTGATGCCTTTGTTTCAGAGCAACTTACAAGCAGATTAGTGAGAAGGAGTTTCTCTATTCAGGAGCAGATGGTTAGCATGAGTGACAGGTGTGTACTGGAGCATGATAAGGCCAGACTACTCTTCCACATGAGTGACAGGTGTGTACTGGAGCATGATAAGGCCAGACTACTCTTCCACATGAGTGACAGGTGTGTACTGGCGCATGATAAGGCCAGACTACTCTTCCACATGAGTGACAGGTGTGTACTGGAGCATGATAAGGCCAGACTACTCTTCCAAAGCAATGATGACGTTAAGTGTAAGCAATCAAACTTACAAACACCATCAACTAAAACACTGGTTCGTTCACATTAGCAGCCCTTATAGCACTAATTATTCTATAACAAAGGAAATCAAACATAGTCTGCTAGGCCACTTGCAGCACCTCAGTTAATAACTTGTTGCATTTAAGTCTTTCAATGACCTGAGTGACATTTATGGTTGTTATGTACTTGAAAAAGACCACCGGCGAGTCAGACATTGTACTAATAAATAACTCCATTGGAACTTATGTCTTTTTTACCACTTGTCGACGTCCCAATTCCACTTCCAACAAATACAGTATTTGTTCAGCTTTATTTTTTACATTTGTTTACAATATATTTTTGCAATATTTTGTGTATAATAAATTGTTTATATAATGTGTACAGTATATACCATGATTAATGTGGTTACCTGTGATTTACCTATTATCAGTTTCGAGAATTTCCCTGATTCCGCATAATTTGAGTGGTCAACTAGGCTGTTGCTGGTGGTTGCCCACTTCCCTACATATCCACTGCAGCCTTACGGAGACATTACGGAGATAACGATCGATAACGGAGATAACGATCGAAATTCATCTTTCGGCAATATGTATCAGGCTGACTAGTCGGGGCCAAGGATGTTGGCGCAGTGTTTTCTTATTATGCCCGTAGTTTTCTTGCTTTCCACTAAGTTTATTTTACATTTTCACCCACATCTCTGATTCCAATTCTTTGTTATAGTAGTGTGTATATTGGGAACTTGGCCATCATATATCTTACATTAGTATATAATCACGTATCTCTCTCGCCTTCTTTCCAGAGAGTACTTTCCCTGTTCTTTGAGGCATTTCTAATAGTTTAAATGCTTTATTACCTCTATGTGGGCAGTAACGCTCTCTGCTGTCTTGTCTGTCAACACTGAGCAGTGAGAGAGTACCAGTGATATAAACAGTGCACTTCAATGTTTTCAACGTCATATTTACGGCTTTCGCAGCATTTGCTTTACTTACTTTCTTAAAAGAAAGGTCAGCAGACACTATTACACCCAGGTCATTTACATATTTTCATTCTATGTGGTGACCTTCCTATATCTCGTATGCTGTCCCTATTTTGAGTTCCTCATTCTTTCAATATCTGATGAGCAATTAGAATTTGTCTCCAATGAACTTAATGTTAGTTCCTATGTCTAAAGAAAAACTATATATCTCTTGCAATTTTCCATTGCCCTCTACTGAGGTGATCTTTACATTATTTTTTGGTGTCATCTGCAAAGTATTCTACAAAGTTATTACATATTTGCTATGAGGATGAGAGACAGTAGAGGCACCAGGATCTTGCCTTGGGGTACTGAGCTTATCACTTTGGTTAGGCTAGAGTTTACATCGTTTACTACTACTACTTTATGTGTTCTTTTCGTTAGGAACTCGTAAATCCATCTCCCTAATTATACTGTTATATATATTGACGTTATTAATTTTGCTGTCACTTTATGATTAATTGATGAAATGCCTTAAGAAATTCCGTGCAGAACACAGCTGCATAATGGGATTCTTCTCAGGTCTCCAAGATTTTGACATTATGATCCAAAAGTTGTGAGAAGCATGATCTTCCTTCTCTAAGCCCAAGCTGACTTGGTTTGTGCAAATCATAGATTTTTTCCATATAACTTGTGATTTAGCATTGCACAATCCTCTCAAATATTTTTACGATGTGTGATGTTAGCGACACTAACGGAGAAGCTGTCTGCACTCTTCAGATTCTTCGGGATTTTGCCACTAACACCATTCTCCAAAGTATATCAAGTTATTGTAATAGTGTTAGTTTGCACTTCTTTATAATGAGAGAGTTTCCTGCATCTGGTTCTAGTGTTGCGTATGTGACCATATTTCCTATTTATCATTCGAATTCTATAGGTTTTGCCCATATAACAGTTATAAAATTTGTATGGTGGGCAGAGGTAACGAGAAATCTTCATGGATCCTCTACAATGATTTACACTTGTCTTTAAAGATTTCTTTCTCTTCATTAAGTAATGGGCTAATTCCAGTAGATAATTTTTAATTTGGATTTTGCATAAGGTGTAGAAACCGGGATTTCTGTAATTTCTTGAAAATCTTTATGTTCCATGTGTGTTTTTTTCTGTCTGGTATGAAGGTTTTAATTTCTCTTCTATATAGTAGTCACTCATTGTAGGTTATCTTTCCATCATTGTGACATATTCTTTTTTGCAGTTTTCTGACCCATTTTCTTCTCTTGTACATTTTTGCCCTTTCACGCTTACTCAGAACATTTTAAACAAACCATGTAAGCTTCTGTATTTTCTTTTTCTATGCATTAGATTGCTTAAGACCATTTTCCAAGGAATGATAAATAGTTGTTCATGTTTGTGGTCCCAATCAAATCTCTGTTCAAATCTCTGTTCTAATTATTGTTATATTCCTTATTCCTCTCCTGGTGGGCTCTGTTATCTTTTTGTAAACAGTGTAATACTTGCATAATATATATATATATATATATATATATATATATATATATATATATATATATATATATATATATATATATATATATATATATATATATATATATATAAATTTGTCCCAGTGGGATCAGAGATCTTGGGATCATGGGGAAAAAATGCAACACGTTTCCTTAAAGAACTGGGTTCCAGACTCATAGACACCACCAGGGACCCAAGGGCAGCCACTTTCATGTTCCAGCGCCTCAGCGTGGCCATCCAGAGGAAATGCATGTTGCATACTGGGCTCGCGTCCGGCTTCAGAGGAGCTGGAGGAGATTCATAATCTTTGATATATTGTTCCAATGTATTCATGTTCATGTTTGTGTTTTCTGTCAATGTACTCTGTCTATTAATAAAGCACTCATATAATATATATATATAGGGGGTATTAGGAGAAGAAAATATTCAAAGAGCTCCGGGGAGAACCTCGAGTTTTCCCTGAGGTACGTTTATTGTCTTCTCTGAGGATGAGGGTCCCCAGTTAAGTTCTAGAGGTGGTACCTCCCTATATATATACATATATATATACGTATATATGTATATATATTTATTAGTACAATATATATATATATATATATATATATATATATATATATATATATATATATATATATATATATATATATATATCTTACACAAATATTACACTGTTGGTATGTTGGTTCAGAGCAAATTTTTCAGAGCACGAATAACTTGCTCGTATGTGCCTGCTAAGCAAACGTGCTTCTAGGCACTACGTGTGCTATGTAGTGCCTGCTGTGTTCATATTTACAAAACTATTTCATATATGTAGGTTCCCCTAGCATAGCCCCTATATAAATTATGTCCCCACTTCCTATTTATTTATGGTCGTCGAATTTTCCTTTACCGTGAGGTGTTCCGGGTTCTCTTCTTACTCTGAACACATTTCTTCATCTCGTTCCGGTTTAAGTTTTGGTGTTCTTGTCTTCTCATCATTATTTCTCTGTTCACTGCCTTGCATCCTTACTCATTTTCTTCTGGCTTGCCCTATGAATCTATCTCTCCTCCTACCCCAGTTCTTTCATCTGTACCCCATTCTTCCACTTTCGTATATTCACCGTAGACTTCCCTGGAAAATCATAATATTCAGAGTTATGCAATTCAGTACCTCACGTATGCCTACTCAACTTTCAAGAACAAATTTAGAAACACCTTTCCAGTTTAAGGTTACTGTTCGTATTCATATTCATCTGTACAAATGAGTCATGAAATTCAGTACCACGTAACCCATATTTAATACCTTTCCTTCTTCCTAGATTCATTTTACAAGTCCCTCAGCCTTAATTTCCCTTGTCCATTCTAGCAGCATAATGCAGTGTTAAATTTTTTAATATATTTCAGATTCTAAGTTTAGCTTATCGAAGAAGCTGCTTTTATTTCTGGCTTGTATGTGAAGCTCGTAAGGACTGGTGTGGGGGGACTGGCTCGAGCGAGGAAGGGTGGGAGGGTAATGCTGAGTGTAAGCAAATAGTTTTTGTGTATATATTTTATTATTTTTATCTATTTTGTGTATTTCTACACGAAATAAAGATTACTGGTTGATTGATTATTTACTGCTACTTCATTGTTAAGCTCCGTCTCCCGAACCTCAGTGATTACTTATATACCCTCTGTCTCTGAGTCATCATACTGTTAGTATTGGCTTAATAAATCCAATACAAACAATTTATGAAACTTAAATAAATGTCTCATATCTGCTCTTGTGTCCATATACATTTCATGTTATAAGGCTTGACCATTAGTCTGGATTTGCTGAAGAGAAAGTAATAATATAATGCAGCCTATATTCAGCAAAGTTAATATAAAGATATATATCTCTATACAAACAAATACACCTAAGGTGGCCCCTGGGAAGCACCATCTTACCCATGACAAATCTCAAAGAAAATTTGTCTTTCCAAAACAATACTGAAATAAATCATAGTTAGGTTCCTCTGAGAAATTCAGTCTTGAAAACATAAATATTAGATTGATATATTATACTGATACAGAGATAGACATAATTAACATAGATAATGCCTTATAACCTCTTTACTTCAAGAATCATGCTATCCTTTTTAAAGAAAGTATAACACGTGAAACAATAATATATCATAAAGAACAAGAGGCTTATGTATTTCACTAATGACCCACAAATTGTTAATGAAAAGTGAACGAAGTTTTGTCTCTCGTGAACCGTCGTTAACGTTTCACTAACAATTGATGGTTCACTTGTGAACTGACGGGTATTGTGATTTTAATTCATCTAAATGCTACGTTTCCATATGCCTATTTTAGCGTCATAGACTACTGGTGGAAAAAGGTTTGCTATTGAGTAACTAGTGTCGTAAGCATGAGTGATTACAAGAAAGCATTACTAGCAGTGCTAACGACTTGGGTGTGCAGAGGACACGATGATCGGTGGTGTAGACGCAGCCGACGCTAAGGTGAACCTCTCTAGACTACAACGTAATTATTCTCACACTGACCATTTATAAGTTTCCAATATCCCCGTTGTTAGTGCTCATTTGAACATGCAAAAGTAAATATGAAGCATCAGTGAGTGATGGAAATTTAGCTCTTATAATGTCAAATTTAAGTTTAATCGGTTCCTGCCTTGAGTCACACCACAGGCATCGGCCTCACGATAAATGAACAGAGTTGTGCTCTAGCTACTGTCTTCTGAAGCACACCATCGAGGCTCTACCTAGACAAGGATCTACACAAGCATTGGGTCCATGCTAAAACCATCACACTGCTACCATCACACTGCTACCATCACACTGCTACCATCACACTGCTACCATCACACTGATGGAACACTCACCATGAGATGCACTCCTCACCAGGTGTAAACAGACACAAAAAAGTAGTTAAAAACTATAGCAGAAAGACAGGATGGAATGCACCTTCACTTTCTCTTAACCTTCAAAATACATATATGTTAAAATATATAATATTAGACGATATATATATATATGTCGTGCCGATTAGGTAAAACTTGCGATTTTGGCTTAAATAGCAACGCTCACCTTGCCATATAAGACAAGTGAAAATTTTTGTATGCAATAATTTCGCCAAAATCATTCTGAACATAACGAAAAAAATATATTTCAATGTGTTTGTTTATTATTAAATTAATGTTAACGTATCTAAAATATATTTAGTTGGGTTAGGCTAAATTAATTTACGCTTGTTGTAATAATTTTAGGTAGGTTTCTCTTGGTACAAAATTATAAATTTTTACATTAACATAAATGAAAAAAATATATCTTTAAACGTATAAGAGAAAATTTTAGAAAGGACTTAATTTTAGATGAGTTCTTGCTAATTGACCAGTTTTACCTAATCGTTAACGTTAACACAAATGTTAACACAAACGTTAACACATATGAAAAAAATATGTATCTTTAAACGTACAAGAATTTTTTTTTAGAAAGGACTTAATTTTTAACGAGTTCCTGCTAATTGACCAGTTTTACCTATTCGGTAAATATATTATATATATATATATATATATATATATATATATATATATATATATATATATATATATATATATATATATATATATATATATATATATATATATATATATATATATATATATATATATATATATATATATATATATATATATATATATATATATATATATATATATATATATATATATATATATATATTTACCGAATAGGTAAAACTGGTCAATTAGCAAGAACTCGTTAAAAATTAAGTCCTTTCTAAAAAATTCTGTACGTTTAAAGATACATATTTTTTCATTTGTGTTAACGTAAAAATTAATTTTTATCAAAAGAACCTTAGAAAACTTACCTAACCTTATTATAACAAGTGCAATTTAATTTAGCCTAATCCAACTAAATACATTTTAGATAAGTTTACAATAATTTAATAATAAACAAAGACAATGAAATATATTTTTCGTTAGGTTCAGAATAATTTTTGCGAAATTATTGCATACACAAATTTTCGCTTGCCTTATTCGGCAAGAAGAGTGTTGCTATTTTAGCCAAAATCGTAAGTTTTACCTATTCGGAACGACGTGTATGTATATATATATATATATATATATATATATATATATATATATATATATATATATATATATATATATATATATATATATATATATATATATGTATAACGTTTATTTCTGATTTCTGGAAATTCCTTGACGCTGGTGAAGGGTTCTTTCATTGGGATCAAATCTGAGTTCCTCCCATTTCTCAATTGCTACAGGAACCTTACGACCTTTTCGCTTCAGTATAATAATAATAATAATAATAATAATAATAATAATAATAATAATAATAATAATAATAATAATAATATTAATAATAATAATAATAATAAACAATAATAATAATATTCACGTATATTAAGTGCAAAATGAACGACATTCCTGACATAGCGACTTGTTAAGGTTAACACAGCAACTTGTTAAGGTTAACACAGCGACTTGTTAAGGTTAACACAGCAACTTGTTAAGGTTAACACAGCGACTTGTTAAGGTTAACACAGCGACTTGTTAAGGTTAACACAGCGACTTGTTAAGGTTAACACAGCGACTTGTTAAGGTTAACACAGCGACTTGTTAAGGTTAACACAGCGACTTGTTAAGGTTAACACAGCGACTTGTTAAGGTTAACACAGCAACTTGTTAAGGTTAACACAGCGACTTGTTAAGGTTAACACAGCGACTTGTTAAGGTTAACACAGCGACTTGTTAAGGTTAACACAGCGACTTGTTAAAGTTAACACAGCGACTTGTTAAGGTTAACACAGAGACTTGTTAAGGTTAACACAGCGACTTGTTAAGGTTAACACAGCGACTTGTTGAGGTTAACACAGCGACTTGTTGAGGTTAACACAGCGACTTGTTGAGGTTAACACAGCGACTTGTTGAGGTTAACACAGCGACTTGTTAAGGTTAACACAGCGACTTGTTAAAGTTAACACAGCGACTTGTTAAGGTTAACACAGCGACTTGTTAAGGTTAACACAGCGACTTGTTAAGGTTAACACAGCGACTTGTTAAGGTTAACACAGCAACTTGTTAAGGTTAACACAGCGACTTGTTAAGGTTAACACAGCGACTTCTTAAGGTTAACACAGCGACTTGTTAAGGTTAACACAGCGACTTGTTAAGGTTAACACAGCGACTTGTTAAGGTTAACACAGCAACTTGTTAAGGTTAACACAGCAACTTGTTAAGGTTAACACAGCGACTTGTTAAGGTTAACACAGCGACTTGTTAAGGTTAACACAGCGACTTGTTAAGGTTAACACAGCGACTTGTTAAGGTTAACACAGCGACTTGTTAAGGTTAACACAGCGACTTGTTAAGGTT
Organism: Cherax destructor; assembly: GCA_009830355.1. Lineage (NCBI taxonomy): Eukaryota > Metazoa > Arthropoda > Malacostraca > Decapoda > Parastacidae > Cherax > Cherax destructor. Next base: position 117,238 of record WNWK01003891.1, read on the forward strand.
AACACAGCAATTTGTTAAGGTTAACACAGCAACTTGTTAAGGTTAACACAGCGACTTGTTAAGGTTAACACAGCAACTTGTTAAGGTTAACACAGCGACTTGTTAAGGTTAACACAACGACTTGTTAAGGTTAACACAGCGACTTGTTAAGGTTAACACAGCGACTTGTTAAGGTTAACACAGCGACTTGTTAATGTTAACACAGCGACTTGTTAATGTTAACACAGCGACTTGTTAAGGTTAACACAGCAACTTGTTAAGGTTAACACAGCGACTTGTTAAGGTTAACACAGCAACTTGTTAAGGTTAACACAGCGACTTGTTAAGGTTAACACAGCGACTTGTTAAGGTTAACACAGCGACTTGTTAAGGTTAACACAGCGACTTGTTAAGGTTAACACAGCGACTTGTTAAGGTTAACACAGCAACTTGTTAAGGTTAACACAGCAACTTGTTAAGGTTAACACAGCGACTTGTTAAGGTTAACACAGCAACTTGTTAAGGTTAACACAGCGACTTGTTAAGGTTAACACAGCGACTTGTTAAGGTTAACACAGCGACTTGTTAAGGTTAACACAGCGACTTGTTAATGTTAACACAGCGACTTGTTAATGTTAACACAGCGACTTGTTAAGGTTAACAGCTCAGTTAGTGTAAGAAGTTAGTTACCACAGACGTTAACAACATCGTCACCAGATTATATCTTGACGGAAAGTGGAAATGTGTGTGTGTGTGTGTGTGTGTGTGTGTGTGTGTGTGTGTGTGTGTACTCACCTAGTTGTGGTTGCAGGGGTCGATTCACAGCTCCTGGCTCTGCCTCGTCACAGGACGCTACTGGGTCGCTCTCCCTGCGCCATGAGCTTTATCATACCTCTTCTTAAAGCTATGTATGGATCCTGCCTCCACTACATCGCTTCCTAGACTATTCCACTTCCCGACCACTCTGTGACTGAAGAAATACTTCCTAACATCCCTGTGATTCATCTGAGTCTTCAACTTCCAACTGTGTCCCATTGTTGCTGTGTCCCATCTCTGGAACATTCTGTCTTTGTCCACCTTGTCAATTCCTCTCAGTATCTTATATGTCGTTATCATGTTCCCCCTATCTCTTCTGTCCTCCAGTGTCGTCAGGTCGATTTCCCTTAACCTCTCCTCGTAGGACATACCCCTTAGCTCCGGGACTAGTCTTGTTGCAAACCTTTGCACTTTCTCTAGCTTCTTTACGTGCTTGGCAAGGTGTGGGTTCCAAACTGGTGCTGCATACTCCAGTATGGGCCTAACGTACACAGTGTACAGGGTCCTGAACGATTCTTTATTAAGATGTCGGAATGCTGTTCTTAGGTTTGCTAGGCGCCCGTATGCTGCAGCAGTTATTTGGTTGATGTGCACCTCAGGAGATGTGCCTGGTGTTATACTCACCCCAAGATCTTTTCCTTGATTGAGGTTTGTAGTCTCTGGCCCCCTAGACTGTACTCCGTCTGCGGTCTTCTTTGCCCTTCCCCAATCTTCATGACTTTGCACTTGGTGGAGTTGAACTCCAGGAGCCAATTGCTGGACCAGGCTTGCAGCCTGTCCAGATCCCTTTGTAGTTCTGCCTGGTCCTCGTCCGATTGAATTCTTCTCATCCACTTCACATCATCTGCAAACAGGGACACTTCGGAGTCTATTCCTTCCGTCATGTCGTTCACAAATACCAGAAACAGCACCGGTCCTAGGACTGACCCCTGTGGAACCCCACTCGTCACCGGCGCCCACTCTGACACCTCGCCACGTACCATGAAATCGCTGCTGTCTTCCTGACAGGTATTCCCTGATCCATTGTAGTGCCTTCCCTGTTATCCCTGCCTGGTCCTCCAGCTTCTGCACTAATCTCTTGTGTGGAACTGTGTCAAACGCCTTCTTACAGTCCAAGAATATGCAATCTACCCACCCCTCTCTCTCTTGTCTTACTGCTGTCACCCTGTCGTAGAACTCCAGTAGGTTTGTGACACAGGATTTCCCGTCCCTGAAACCATGTTGGCCATCGTTGATAAGATCATTCCTTTCTAGGTGCTCCACCACTCTTCTCCTGATTATCTTCTCCATGACCTTGCATACTATGCATGTCAGTGACACTGGTCTGTAGTTTAGTGCTACCTCAGGTAGTTGCCCTGTTTCGATAGATGTGTTGAAGATTGTTGTTAGGGGTACACATAGCTCCTCTGCTCCCTCTCTCAGGACCCATGGAGAGATGTTATCCGGCCCCATCGCCTTTGAGGTATCTAGCTCGCTTAGTAGCCTCTTCACTTCCTCCTCAGTTGTGTGCATTGTGTCCAGCACCTGATGGTGTACCCTACCTCTCCTCCTTTCTGGAGGCCCTTCTATCTCCTCTGTGAACACCTCTTTGAATCTCATGTTGAGTTCCTCACACACTTCGTGGTCATTTCTTGTGACCTCCCCTCCTTCCTTCCTCAGCCTGATCACCTGGTCCTTGACTGTTGTTCTCCTCCTGATGTGGCTGTACAGCAGCTTTGGGTCAGATTTGGCTTTCGCTGCTATGTCATTCTCGTACTGTCTTTGGGCCTCCTTCTGATCTGTGCATATTCATTTCTGGTATGTGTGTGTGTGTTAGTTAGTTACCATTTTGTCCTAGGCACATGTCGATTAGACACTAGGCCTGTTGTATATATATGTGTGTGTGTGTGTGTGTAACGAAACACTTCGAAATGTGTGTGTGTGTGTGTGTGTGTGTGTGTGTGTGTATGTGTGTGTGTGTGTGTGTATGTGTATGTGTGTGTATGTGTGTGTGTGTGTGTGTGTATGTGTGTATGTGTATGTGTGTGTATGTGTGTGTGCACTCACCTATTTGTACCCACCTAATTGTGGTTGCAGGGGTCGATTCATAGCTCCTGGCCCCACCTCTTCACTGGTCGGTACTAGGTCCACTCTCTCCCTGCTCCATGAGCTTTATCATACCTCTTCTTAAAGCTATGTATGAATCTTGCCTCCACTACATCAATCTCCAGAATATTCCACTTCCTGACAACTCTGTGACTGAAGAAATACTTCCTAACATCTTTGTGACTTATCTGAGTCTTCAACTTCCAACTGTGACCCCTTGTCATGTTCCATCGCCCTGGATGGGTTTCCCTAAAATATTCCATTGCCCTGAACGGCTTTCCCTGTCATTTTCCATCGTACTGGACGGGTTTCCCTGTCATATTTCATCTCCCCTGACAGGTTTCATTGTCATATTCCATAGCTCTGGACGGGTTTTGCTGTCATATTCCTGCGCAAAAGAATCTTTTCCCCTGTCATATTACAGCATATTTGACAGGTTCTCCTGTCATTTCCCATCGCCCAGGGCGAGTTTCATTGTCATATAGGACGGTGATAGTGTCTCATCTCTGGAACATCCTGTCTCTGTAAACCTTGTCAATTCCTCTCAGTATTTTACATGTCTTTATCATGTCCCCTCCCTCTCTCTCTTCCTGTTCTCCAATGTCGTCAGGTCGATTTCCCTTAACCTCTCCTCGTAGGACATGCCCCTTAGCTCCGGGACTAGTCTCGTTGCAAACCTTTGCACTTTCTGTAATTTCTTGACGTGCTTGACCCGGTGTGGGTTCCGAACTGGTGCTGCATACTCCAGTATGGACCTGACGTACACGGTGAACAGAGTCCTGAACGATTCCTTACTGAGGTGTCGGAACGCTATTCTTAGGTTTGCTAGTCGCCCATTTGCTGCAACAGTTATTTGGCTGATGTGCGCCTCAGGAGATGTGCTCGGTATTATGCTCACCCCAAGATCTTTATGTGTGAGTGTATGTCTAGGCTCTTGTGGGGAACAGTTATTAAACGCCTTCTTGCACTCTAGGAAAATGCGGGTCACCCATCCCTCTCTCTCCTGTTACTATTTTGTACAGAAATCCAACAAGTTGGTAAAACAAGATGTGTCATCTGTGAACCCGCACTGGTTACTGTTAATGGAACCACGTCTCTGCAAGTGCTTTACCACTCTCTTGATTACCTTCTTCAATATCTTCCATGATATGCATTTCATTGATACTGGTCTGTAGTTCAACACTTCCTGTCTCTTCCTTAAATATAGGGAACACATACTGTTTTACAGATCTTTGATAGCTAGTGGTTCTGCTCCCTGTTGCAGTACCCATGGTGATGGATGGTTCTGCTCCCTGTTGCAGTACCCATGGTGATGGATGGTTCTGCTCCCTGTTGCAGTACCCATTGTGATGGATGGTTCTGCTCCCTGTTGCAGTACCCATAGTGATGGTTGGTTCTGCTCCCTCTTGCAGTGCCCATGGTGATGGATGGTTCTGCTCCCTCTTGCAGTACCCATGGTGATGGATGGTTCTGCTCCCTCTTGCAGTACCCATGGTGATGGATGGTTCTGCTCCCTCTTGCAGTACCCATGGTGATGGTTGCTTTGTCTGTTCCCATTGCTTCTGATGGGACTGGGCCATCAAGATAATTTTTTACCTCTGTCTGTGTTGTGTATGGTGCCCAGTACGTCTGTGTTGTGTATGGTGCCCAGTACCTGTCTGTGTTGTGTATGGTGCCCAGTACCTGTCTGTGTTGTGTATGGTGCCCAGTACCTGTCTGTGTACTCTCTATCTTTATCTTTCAGGCATTGTACCTGTTATCATTTGTTTAACACAGTGCAAACTTCCTCGTAGTTCTTCCCGAGGACTCTCTTCCCTTTTCAGTCAAATTACCTTCTTCTTTACTGTCGTCTTTCTTCTGCTGTGGCTATGAAGCAACTTTTGTCCAGACTCAGCGTCTGGTGCTACATATATCATTAACAAACTGATGCTATGACACTCTTTTCACACATATATATATTCCTTTCTGGCTCTTGTTTGCTTCTAAGCTCTCGTTATCCTTCGCTTTCTATAGTGTTTGTGTGTGTGTGAGGGAAAGACGTGAGGGAAAGAAGAAAAGGGGAGAGTAAGAGAGGGGGAAGGAGACCCCTTCTCTGGACTTGGTGATCCCATTATTTTCATAATACAATAAATATCTTCAAAATGCAAGAAGTCAGTCTAGCGAATAATCTCTTTAGCAGTGAATAATAAAAATGATAGGTGGTGGTGATTGTTGAAGTGGTGGTGATTGTAGTAGTGGTGGTGATTGTAGTAGTGGTGGTGATTGTTGTAGTGGTGGTGATTGTTGAAGTGGTGGTGATTGTAGTAGTGGTGGTGATTGTAGTAGTGGTGGTGATGGTAGTAGTGGTGGTGATGGTAGTAGTGGTGGTGATTGTAGTAGTGGTGGTGATGGTAGTAGTAGTGGTGATTGTTGTAGTGGTGGTGATTGTTGTAGTGGTGGTGATTGTTGTAGTGGTGGTGATTGTTGTAGTGGTGGTGATTGAAGTAGTGGTGGTGATTGTAGTAGTGGTGATTGTAGTGGTGGTGATGGTAGTAGTGGTGGTGATTGTAGTAGTGGTAGTGATGGTAGTAGTGGTGGTGATTGTTGTAGTGGTGGTGATTGTAGTAGTGGTGGTGATTGTTGTAGTGGTGGTGATTGTAGTAGTGGTGGTGATTGTAGTAGTGGTGGTGATTGTATTAGTGGTGGTGATTGTAGTAGTGGTGGTGATTGTTGTAGTGGTGGTGATTGTTGTAGTGGTGGTGATGGTAGTAGTAGAGGTGGTGATGGTAGTAGTGGTGGTGATGGTAGTAGTGGTGGTGATGGTTGTAGTGGTGGTGATTGTAGTAGTGGTGGTGATGGTTGTAGTGGTGGTGATTGTAGTAGTGGTGGTGATGGTAGTAGTGGTGGTGATGGTAGTAGTGGTGGTGATGGTAGTAGTGGTGGTGATGGTAGTAGTGGTGGTGATGGTAGTAGTGGTGGTCCTGGTGTGGTTGTGACGTTAGTTTTGATAGTTGTAGTGGTAGGGCGGCTGTAGTGGTTTTATCTCTGGTAATTGTGGTGTGGGTGTGGTTATGAAGGTTTCAGTTGTGGTGGTGGCTGAAATAGTGGTAGTTGTGGTGGTGTTAGACGTAGCTGTTGTGGTGGTATTTGCCATTGCCTTGACTGCAATGAGGTAGTTGTGTTACTTGCTGAAGTTGTGGTGTTGATTGTTGTTGTAGGGATTGAAGTAGTGATGAGTGTGGTGGATATAGGTTGTGATTCTTATAGTGACGATTGAAGCGGTGGTTGTGGGTGGTGACGATTGTTACTGTGGGGATTGAGAGAGTTCTGTGGTGGAAATTATTGCTGTGTGGAGATTGTGGTGGCTGTAGGGGTTTTGGTAGTGGTTGTGCAGGACTGTGATGGTGTGGTAGAAGGTTTTAACAGACACGTGAGCAAACTCCGGGACATATTTATTAGTATTTATTAGAAAACAATTCTGTGGTAGTGTTGCTGGTAGTTGTGGTAGTGTTGTTGGTAGTGGTGGTAGTTTTGATGGTAGTTGTGGTAATGGTGGTGGCAGTGGTGGTAGTGTTGCTGGTAGCAATGGTGGAGATGCTTGTAGTGGAAATAATGTTGATAGTAGTGGTGGTGGCATTGGTGATAGTGTTGCTGGTAGTAGTAGTAGTGGTAGTGTTGCTGATAATAATAGTAGTAGTGTTGCTAGAAAGTAGTAGTGGTAGTGTTGGGGTTAATGGTGGTAGTGTTGAAGGTGGTGGTAGTGTTGGTGGTAGCGGCGGTAGTGGTAGAGGTAGTGATGATAGTGGTGGTAGTGATGATAGTAGTGGTAGTGGTGGTGGTAGTGTTGGTGGTAGTGTTAGTATGAGCTGCAGTAGTAGTGTGTAGTGATGATAGGTGGAGAGTGGTAAGGTGGTGAGTGGTGTAGTGGAGTGGTGGTAGTAGTGGTGGTGGTAGTGGTAGTGGTGGTGGTGGTGGTAGTGGTGGTGGTAGTGGTGGTGGTAGTGGTGATGGTAGTGGTGGTGGTAGTGATGGTCGTGGTAGTTGTGGTGGTGGTGGCAGTGGTGGTGGTAGTGGTGGTAGTGGTGGTGGTAGTGTCAGTACTGTGTACTCATACCAACCGTTACTGATTCACCGTCACCTTACGTGAATCACTGACCGTTATGTGACTCACTGCTGACTTAGTAATGGTTTAGCGGAAAGAACTAATAAGAAAGTACTTGACGTCTTGAGAGCCACTATCAATCCCAATAGTGCCGCCACTTGGGATGAAGTTATACCTGATGTTCAGTGTGCCATAAATTCTGCTTACAATGCTTCAATAGGTGACACTCCACATTATGCGTTGTATTGTGTAGATAAGTGTTTGCCTTATGAGTTGTTATATTCTAATCCGAAACTAAATTACAATCCTGATGATTTCATAGCAACTCGTACAAGCCAAGCTCAGAGTGTTTTTAGAAGAATCCGAGAAACACTTTATAAAATGACAGCAGAATTTACAAGAACCACTAATACTCTTGCAAAGCCGACCAAAATTAAAATAGGTTCGAGAGTGATGCTGACTAACTTCAACAAAACGTCCGCAATGCCTAAGCTCGATCAAAAGTTTGTTGGTCCTTACCGAGTAGTTGAACATATCAATGGTAATAAGTATGAAGTTAGAGAAATCAGTACTGGTCAGTATAAAGAATCACATTTAGATCACATGAAGTTAGTACGAATTGATGAGGACGTTGCTATCCAGACTAATGTGACAGACTCTGACAATCCTCCTGATGCTGTACCCTCTACCTCTAATAATCAGTCACACGATCAACCTGAATGTCGCTATTCCCAACGTATACGACAAGTATTGAGAAATCCTCAAGTATCCTTTGTAAATACCAATTTAGATCTTCCTCAACCACGGCATGAGTTACCCATTGCAACAGAGTTTGATCCTCCCAGAGATGATAACCATTCTGCATATGTAAATTTCACCCTAGCAGAGTTGGGGTTAAATGTTAATAACCTGTATAGATGAATAATATAGTTTAATATGTATTTCAACTGTATATTACTATATCAACTTATTATTACTCGAGATTTTTTGTGTGTGTTCACGTTCTCTCCGAATTCTGAGCATTAACAGTAATAGATTTGAGTGCACCAAGTCTGCCTTTCTGTTAAACACTTTCTTCTTTGTATATATACTTCCTCAGAATCCATAGTTCACATGAATACAGATCGATCGATCATTTTTTTTTATCTCTTTTATTGTATATCCCACCGTTGATTCTATATATTCCCATGAATTGTGATATATCATACTTAAGAACATAAGAACATAAGAAAGAAGGAACACTGCAGCAGGCCTACTGGCCCATGCGAGGCATGTCCAATTCACTCACCGGCTTAAGCCAATGCCCTAAGGTAGTCAGGTCAGGTCACATTCCCTAAGGAAGGAACACGGCAACTGACCTAGTATCACAAGCTCGTCAGGTCCAACTCACACCCACCCACACCCACTCATGTATTTATCTAACCTATTTTTAAAACTACACAACGTCTTAGCTTCTATGACGGTACTCGGAGTTTGTTCCACTCATCCACAACTCTATTACCAAACCAGTGCTTTCCTATATCCTTCCTGAATCTGAATTTTTCCAACTTAAAGCCATTGCTGCGAGTCCTGTCTCGGCTAGATATTTTCAGCACGCTATTTACATCCCCTTTATTAATTCCTGTTTTCCATTTATACACCTCAATCATATCCCCCCCTAATTCTATGCCTTTCTAGAGAGTGCAGATTCAGGGTCCTCAGTCTTTTCTCATAAGGAAGATTTCTTATATATGGGATCAACTTTGTCATCCTCCTTAATACGTTTTCCAATGCATTTATATCCATTCTGTAATACGGTGACCAGAACTGTGCAGCATAATCTAGATGAGGCCTAAACAGAGATATAAAGAGTTGAAGAACAACCTGAGGACTTCTATTATTTATACTTCTTGATATAAAGCCAAGGATTCTGTTAGCTTTATTGCGAACACTTATGCACTGTTGTGTTGGTTTCAGATTACTGCTAACCAGAACTAATAAATCCTTTTCGCAATCAGTAATATTAAGATCTACATTATTTAATTTATATGTGGCATGGTTATTGTCCTGTCCAACATTTAGAACTTTGCATTTGTCTATATTAAACTGCATCTGCCACTTCTCCGACCACAGCGGCCAGCAGTAACAGCCTGGTTGATCAGGCTCTGGTCCAACATGAGGCCTGGTCACAGACCGAGCCGCAGGGGCGTTGACCCCTGGAATTCTCTCCAGGTAAACTCCAGGTAAACAGCATCAGTCTATTCAAATCATCCTGGAGTGCTCTAATGTCCTCATTAGAATGAATTGGACGGCCTATTTTGGTGTCATCAGCAAATTTGCTCATGAATGGTATACAATACCGAAAAGATCAAAATTAGACACATGTGCAAAATCTGGGTATCTTTATTGTAGACGTTTCGCCATCCAGTGGCTTTATCAATACAGTTTCTAGGACAAAACTAGAAGACAGTAGACCTATATACAAAAGATGAGGTAATCAGTCCCTCATAACGTTCTTCACGACTTCTACAACTACCACTAACCCATCCCTTGGGTATGACCTTCTTCCACTGGGGAATCCCGCCTACCAGTGATTATGTCCTCGTCTGCTGCCCGTCCCTATCACCTGACGCCTATTTAAGTGCCAGCCTCCTTGTCTGTGCTTCAGAATCTCCACAACTACGGTGCTGAACACACCAACTCCAAGGCCGAGGGACTGATCACCTCATCTTTTGTATATAGGTCTACTGTCTTCTAGTTTTGTCCTAGAAACTGTATTGATAAAGCCACTGGAGGGCGAAACGTCTACAATAAAGATACCCAGATTTTGCACATGTGTCTAATTTTCATCAGCAAATTTGCTTATATCGCTATTTATTCCTTCATCTATGTCGTTTATGTAAATTGTGAACAAGGGGCCCAACATTGACCCCTGTGGAACTCCGCTTGTGACGTGCCCCCATTCTGATTTCTCCCCATTTATGCAAACTCTATGCTGTCTATTTGTCAACCTTGCCTTTACCCAGAAATTTGTTTTTCTCCTATTACATGACATTAACGTCTATTCCAGTAACATCCTTAGATATAGTTATCATGTTCAACTGTTGCGTACTTTGATATTGTATAGAATCAGCCCAGAGCCGTGCGCCTGTAGCTTCTAGTTTGTATTAGCTGTATGTCAGGACGCCATACATTACGTCGCCGAGCTGTGACTCACTGCTGACTTACCATGATGTCATAAGTCACTAAGTCACTCTTTGAATGCCGTGGGCGCCCTCGCCCACTGGCCTCAGTTCAAGGCAGGGTATAGAGACAGACAGGTCAGGCCTGGCGCTCTCCTTATTTTACTACTAATTATAAATTGCCAGCCATTCTTCGTGTGTTTATTCCCAAATCCACCAATTGAACCCCACACAGCAGTAGTGGTGGTGGTAGTGGTGGTGGTAGTGGTGGTGGTAGTGGTGGTGGTAGTGGTGGTGGTAGTGTGGTGGTAGTGGTGGTGGTAGTGGTGGTGGTAGTGGTGGTGGTAGTGGTGGTGGTAGTGGTGGTGGTAGTGGTGGTGGTAGTGGTGGTGGTAGTGGTGGTGGTAGTGGTGGTGGTAGTGGTGGTGGTAGTGGTGGTGGTAGTGGTGGTGGTAGTGGTGGTGGTAGTGGTGGTAGTGGTGGTGGTAGCGGTGGTCAGGGTGAGGGTAGTGTGGCAGTGGTGGTAGTGTGGTGGAGGGTAGGGTATGGTGTGGTGGGCAGAGGTGGGGACCAGAGGTGGGTGGGGTGGCCAGAAGGAGTGTGGTGGGGTGGCCAGGTGGAGTATAGTGGGGGTGGCCAGGGTTGTGTGTGGTGGGGGTTGCCAGGGTGAGGTTTGGTGGGATGGCCATGGTGGGGTGGCCAGCGTTGGTGTTGTGAGTGGCCAGGGTGGGTGTGGTGGAATGGCCAGGGTGGGGTGGCCAGCGTTGGGTGTTGTTGAGTGGCAAGGTGGGGTGTGGTGGGGTGGCCAGGGTGGAGTGGGTAGTGGTGGCCAGGGTAGGGATGTGGTAGGGTGGCCAGGGTAGGATGTGGTAGGGTGGCCAGGGTAGGGTGTGGTAGGGGTGGCCAGGGTAGGATGTTGTAGGGTGGCCAGGGTAGTTGGTCGGGTGGCCAGGGTAGGATGTTGTAGGGTGGCCAGGGTAGGGTGTGGTGGGTGCCAGGGTAGGATGTGGTCAGGGTGGCCAGGGTAGGGTGTGGTAGGGTGGCCAGGGTAGGATGTGGTGGGGTGGCCAGGGTAGGTGTGGTGGGGTGGCCAGGGTAGGATGTGGTAGGGTGGCCAGGGTAGGATGTGGTAGGGTGGCCAGGGTAGGATGTGGTAGGGTGGCCAGGGTAGGGTGTGGTCGGGGTGGCCAGGGTAGGATTTTGTAGGGTGGCCAGGGTAGGGTGTGGTCGGGGTGGCCAGGTAGGATGTGTGGGTGGCAGGGTGGGTGTGGTGGGGTGGCGAGGTGGTGTGTGGGAGGGAGGGGTGTCAGTTGTGTTTTGTGGGGTGAGGTAGAGGCAGGAGTCCTCTGATCTCTCAACACTTTTGAATTCGATTTTTCGTTGAGACTTGAAGGTAGCATCTTCCCTCCCTCTCCTCCCCTCTCTCTCTCTCTCTTCCTCTCCTCTCCTCTCTTCTCTCTCCTCTCTCTCTCTCTTCTCTCTCTCTCTCTCTCTCTCTCTCTCTCTCTTCTTCCCCCCCCCCTTCCTCTTCTATACCCTTCATTCTTTCATAACGTATTTAATAAATATATATATTTTTCAATATTTCCATTAATACTAAACCAGCAATACATGTTTATTCACAATAATGTCTACGGACCAACATAACCATATTTCACTTACTACGACAATTTGTTACGTTGGCAGTTGAAGCCAAAACACACTTGGTATACTGACCACTAAATTTATTGTCTGTACGTCACTCTGAGGACACAAATTCCTGGAAACACAAGTTGACTCCCCAGACTGGCTGATCACTCAGATCATCATATTCTGACCACTCAGATTTTGCCTCAGCTCAAAGCCCTGAGATCACTAACCATTTAAAGGGATTATCTGACTGATCTCTGACACAGCATGCCTTCCTGACCACTACCTAGAGGACTTGTGTTATACACACCCCTCTCCCCCACACATGCTTCTCCCATACACACCCCTCTCCCCGACACATCCTTCTCCCATACACACCCCTCTCCCCCCCACATCCTTCTCCCATACACACCCCTCTCCCCCACACATCCTTCTCCCATACACACCCCTCTCCCCCACACATCCTTCTCCCATACACACCCCTCTCCCCCACACATCCTTCTCCTATACACACCCCACTCCCCCCACACATCCTTCTCCCATACACACCCCACTCCCCCCACACATCCTTCTCCCATACACCCCCACTCCCCACACATCCTTCTCCTATACACACCCACTCCCCCCACACATCCTTCTCCCATACACACCCCACTCCCCCCACACATCCTTCTCCCATACACACCCCACTCCCCCACACATCCTCTTTCCCAAAACTTTCTTAGATTGTCTCCTTGAGTTAAGGAGTGGTGGTGGTAGCACCAACACTGACACCAGTGTTGAAGAGTGGTGGTGGTGGTAGCACCAACACTGACACCAGTGTTGAAGAGTGGTGGTGGTGGTGGTAGCACCAACATTGACACCAGTGTTGAAGAGTGGTGGTGGTGGTGGTGGTAGCACCAACACTGACACCAGAGTTGAAGAATGGTGGTGGTGGTAGCACCAACACTGACACCAGTGTTGAAGAGTGATGGTGGTGGTGGTGGTAGCACCAACACTGACACCAGAGTTGAAGAATGGTGGTGGTGGTAGCACCAACACTGACACCAGTGTTGAAGAGTGGTGGTGGTGGTGGTAGCACCAACACTGACACAGTGTTGAAGAGTGGTGGTGGTAGCACCAACACTGACACCAGAGTTGAAGAATAGTGGTGGTGGTAGCACCAACACTGACACCAGTGTTGAAGAGTGGTGGTGATGGTGGTAGCAACAACACTGACACCAGTGTTGAAGAGTGGTGGTGGTAGCACCAACACTGACACCAGAGTTGAAGAATAGTGGTGGTGGTAGCACCAACACTGACACCAGTGTTGAAGAGTGGTGGTGGTAGCACCAACACTGACACCAGAGTTGAAGAATAGTGGTGGTGGTAGCACCAACACTGACACCAGTGTTGAAGAGTGGTGGTGGTGGTGGTAGCACCAACACTGACACCAGTGTTGAAGAGTGGTGGTGATGGTGGTAGCAACAACACTGACACCAGTGTTGAAGAGTGGTGGTGGTAGCACCAACACTGACACCAGAGTTGAAGAATAGTGGTGGTGGTAGCACCAACACTGACACCAGTGTTGAAGAGTGGTGGTGGTGGTGGTAGCACCAACACTGACACCAGTGTTGAAGAATGGTGGTGGTGGTGGTAGCACCAACACTGATACCAGAGTTGAAGAATGGTGGTGGTGGTAGCACCAACACTGACACCAGTGTTGAAGAGTGGTGGTGGTGGTGGTAGCACCAACACTGACACCAGTGTTGAAGAGTGGTGGTGATGGTGGTAGCAACAACACTGACACCAGTGTTGAAGAGTGGTGGTGGTGGTAGCACTAACACTGACACCAGTGTTGAAGAGTGGTGGTGGTGGTGGTGGTGGTGGTAGCACTAACACTGACACCAGTGTTGAAGAGTGGTGGTGGTGGTGGTAGCACCAACACTGACACCAGTGTTGAAGAGTGGTGGTGGTAGCACCAACACTGACACCAGAGTTGAAGAATGGTGGTGGTGGTGGTAGCACCAACACTGACACCAGTGTTGAAGAGTGGTGGTGGTAGCACCAACACTGAGACCAGTGGTGAAGAGTGGTGGTGGTAGCACCAACACTGATACCAGTGTTGAAGAATGGTGGTGGTGGTAACGCCAACACTGACACCAGTGTTGAAGAGTGGTGGTGGTGGTAACACCAACACTGACACCAGTGTTGAAGAATGGTGGTGGTGGTAACACCAGCACTGACACCTGTGTTGTTTGTGTTGACATCTTTGAAAAACATCTTTCCACCAGCCCACCACAATTCCTACCACCACAGTACCACAATTCCTCCCGCCAGCCCATCATAATTCCTACCACCACAGTACCACAATTCCTCCCGCCAGACCACCACAATTCCTACCACCACAGTACCACAATTCCTCCCGCCAGCCCACCACAATTCCTACCACCACAGTACCACAATTCCTCGCGCCAGCCCACCACAATTCCTACCACCACAGTACCACAATTCCTCCCGCCAGCCCACCACAATTCCTACCACCACAGTACCACAATTCCTCCCGCCAGCCCATCATATTCCTACCACCACAGTCCACAATTCCTCCGCCAGCCACCACATTCCTACCACCACAGTACCACAATTCCTCCGCCAGCCACCACCATTCCTACCACCACAGTCCACAATTCCTCCGCCATCCCACCACAATTCCTACCACCACAGTACCACATTCCTCCTGCCAGCCCACCACATTCCTACCACCACAGTACCACATTCCTCCGCCAGCCCACCACAATTCCTACCACCACAGTCCACATTCCTCCGCCAGCCCACCACAATTCCTACCACCACAGTACCACAATTCCTCCGCCAGCCCATCATAATTCCTACCACCACAGTACCACAATTCCTCCGCCAGCCCACCACAATTCCTACCACCACAGTACCACATTCCTCCGCCAGCCCACCACATTCCTACCACCACAGTCCACATTCCTCGCGCCAGCCCACCACATTCCTACCACCACAGTACCACAATTCCTCCGCCAGCCCACCACATTCCTCCACCACAGTACCACAATTCCTCCGCCAGCCCATCATAATTCCTACCACCACAGTACCACATTCCTCCGCCAGCCCACCACAATTCCTACCACCACAGTACCACAATCCTCCTCGCCAGCCCACCACAATTCCTAACACCACAGTACCACAATTCCTCCCGCCAGCCCATCATAATTCCTACCACCACAGTACCACAATTCCTCCCGCCAGCCCACCACAATTCCTACCACCACAGTACCACAATTCCTCCCGCCAGCCCACCACAATTCCTACCACCACAGTACCACAATTCCTCCTGCCAGCCCACCACAATTCCTACCACCACAGTACCACATTCCTCCGCCAGCCCACCACAATTCCTACCACCACAGTACCACATTCCTCCGCCAGCCCACCACAATTCCTACCACCACAGTACCACAATTCCTCCTGCCAGCCCACCACATTCCTACCACCACAGTCCACAATTCCTCCGCCAGCCCACCACAATTCCTCCACCACAGTACCACATTCCTCCCGCCAGCCCACCACAATTCCTACCACCACAGTCCACATTCCTCCGCCAGCCCACCACAATTCCTCCACCACAGTACCACATTCCTCCGCCAGCCATCATAATTCCTACCACCACAGTACCACAATTCCTCCGCCAGCCCACCACAATTCCTACCACCACAGTACCACAATTCCTCCGCCAGCCCACCACAATTCCTACCACCACGTACCACAATTCCTCCTGCTAGTCCACCACATTCCTACCACCACAGTACCACATTCCTCCTGCCAGCCCACCACAATTCCTACCACCACAGTACCACAATTCCTCCGCCAGCCCACCACAATTCCTCCACCACAGTCCACATTCCTCCTGCCAGCCACCACATTCCTACCACCACAGTGCCACAATTCCTCCGCCAGCCCACTACAATTCCTCCACCACAGTACCACATTCCTCCGCCAGCCCATCATAATTCCTACCACCACAGTACCACAATTCCTCCCGCCAGCCCATCATAATTCCTACCACCACAGTACCACAATTCCTCCCGCCAGCCCACTACAATTCCTACCACCACAGTACCACAATTCCTCCTGCCAGCCCATCATAATTCCTACCACCACAGTACCACAATTTTTACTACAAACTCATCACAATTCCCACAACAATTCTTATCGCCAGCCAACCGCAGTTCCAACCAACAACTCACCACAATTTCTACCAGCATACCAACACAATGACTATCATAACCCAACCACAATTTCTCCTACCAGCTCACCATTATCCCTCCCACCAGCCAATACAATTCCTATCAACACTATCCCGCTACAGTTCTTGTCACCAGTCTACAATTCCTACTACCAGCCAGCACAATTCCTACTACCAGCCAGCACAATTCCTACCACCAACCCACTTCAATTCCTGCTGCCGCCCTACAACACTACAACCACTCAACAATTCCTGGAAACAGTTTAGTCCTAAACGAGCTTACCACAATTCATACCCCATTGGTCACAACAATTCATACCCCAGGTCACCACGATTCCTACTCACAGGTTACCACAATTCCTACCCCAGGTCACCACAATTCATTCCCACAGGTTACCACAATTCGTTCCCCAGGTTACCACAATTCCTACCCCAGGTTACCACAATTCCTATCCACAAGTTACCACAATTCCTACCCCAGGTCACCACAATCCCTAACCCAGGTCACAAGAATTCCTACCCCATATTACCACAGTTCCTACACACAGGTTACCACAATTCTTACCCAAATTTACCACAATTCCTACCCCAGGTTACCACAATTCCTACCCCAGGTTACCACAATTCTTATCCATAGGTTACCACAATTCCTACCCCAGGTTACCACAATTCTTATCCATAGGTTACCACAATTCCTACCCAAATTTACCACAATTCCTACCCAAATTTACCACAATTCCTACCCAAATTTACCACAATTCCTACCCCAGGTTAACACAGTTCCTACCCAGGTTACCACTATTTCTCTCCCAGGTTACGACAAAGCCTATCCATAGGTTACTACAATTCCTACCCCAGGTTACACAATTCCTACCCCAGGTTACACAATTCCTACCCCAGGTTACCACAGTTCCTACCCCAGGTTACCATAATTCCTAGCCATAGGTTACCACAATTCCTACTCCAGGTTACCACAATTCCTACCCCAGGTTACCACAATTCCTACTACCACCCTGTTAAAATTCCTATGAACATTTCACTCCACTTCCTACCACCAAACTACCACCAATCTGCCCACCACGTCACTTCTACCAAAATTACAACCACCATCAAATTTCCTACCACTACAACAGCAATTTAAAGTAGCCCATCACAACAATTACCATCATTGCCCCAATTTAATTACAACCACAATCCTACCACAATTCTTACTGTTAATCAAATCCCAAATAATCTACAAACACCCAATTACAATTCATACTAAAAAAAACAAAATTACAAGTACCATTTAAACACTATTTCGGCTCTACCACTATCCAGACGAGCATGTCCCATGGCCGGGCTCAGAGGGTAGAGAAACTCTCGAAACTCTTCAAAGGTATATCAAAGGTATCCATTGCAATTCCTACCACCACCCAACACTCACCAACAACCAGTTATTACTACCATCTCACAACTCATTGCTACCACTATTTCACGTAGTACTGCACTTACTACCAACACCCTACCACAATTCCTACCACCACAACTCTACAATTACTACTACCACAACTCCAAGTTTACAACAACCATCCTACAACAATTATTACCCCCATCCTAAAAACATTACTGCACCAGCCTATGATGATTCTCATTCCTACACTAGCATAATTACAACCACAATCTTGCCACAACTACTCACACCCCCCGTTCACCACAATTCCTACCACTATTCGTCAAGGTTTCTACCTACAAAAACATACAACAATTTTATTATTTACCGCTACACAAACACTACTACCATCCCACAACAACCACAATTCTAACCACCATCCCACCACCATCGCACTACACCAGAAATCTTACCACCACTCGATCAACACAATTTCTATATTCATTCTACTAAAATTTCTACCACCTCCCACCACAATTCCTACCACAAATTAACAACAACATCTACAACGACGCTACCACAATTCTTACCACAACTCACTAACATTTACTACAACCACCCACCACAAATTCTTCCACTAATCAGCATCCCACTAAAACTCCAAACATTACTTTACCACCATCTACCACAGATTCTACCACCACTCACCACAATTCCTACCACCACCCACCCACCACAATTCCTCCCACAACTCACCACAACCAAAATTCTTACCACCACTCACCACAGTTCTTACCACCACTCACCACAATTCCTACCACCACTCACCACAGTTCCTACAACCCCTCACCACACTTCCTACCACCACTCACCACAGTTCCTACCACCACTCACCACAATTCCTACCACCACTCACCACAGTTCCTACCACCACTCACCACACTTCCTACCACCACTCACCACAGTTCCTACCACCACTCACCACACTTCCTACCACCACTCACCACAGTTCCTACCACCACTCACCACACTTCCTACCACCACTCACCACAGTTCCTACCACCACCCACAATTCCTACCACCACTCACCACTGTTCCTACCACCACTCACCACAATTCCTACCACCACTCACCACAGTTCCTACCACCACTCACCACACTTCCTACCACCACTCACCAAAATTCCTACCACCACTCACCACAGTTCCTACCTCCACTCACCACAATTCCTACCACCACTCACCACAGTTCCTACCACCACTCACCACAATTCCTACCACCACTCACCACACTTCCTACCACCACTCACCAAAATTCCTACCACCACTCACCACAGTTCCTACCACCACTCACCACAATTCCTACCACCACTCACCACAGTTCCTACCACCACTCACCACAGTTCCTACCACCACTCACCACAGTTCCTGCCTCCACTCACCACAGTTCCTACCACCACCCACCACACTTCCTACCACCACTCACCACAATTTCTACCACCACTCACCACAGCTTCCTACCACCACTCACCACAATTCCTACCACCACTCACCACAGTTCCTAACACCACTCACCACAATTCCTACCACCACTCACCACAGTTCCTACCACCTCTTTTAACAATTACTACCATCATTCACCACAGTTCCTACCACCACTTTTAACAATTCCTACCGCCACCCACCACAATTCCTACCACCACCCACCACAGTTCCTACCACCACCAACCACAATTCCTACCACCACCCACCACAATTCCTACCGCCACCAACCATAATTCCTACCACCACTCACCACAGTTCCTACCACCACCCACCACAATTCCTAAGACCACCCACCACAATTTCTACCACCACTCACCACAATTCCTATCACCACCCACAACAATTCCTACCACCACCCACCACTCACCACAGTTCCTACCACCACCCACCACAATTACTACCACCACCCACCATGATTTCTACCACCACTCACCACAATTCCTACCACCACCCACCACAATTTCTACCACCACCCACCACTCACTAAAGTTCCTGCCACCACTCACCACAATTCCTACCAACATTCACCACTCACCACAGTTCCTACCACCACCCACCACAATTTCTAAAACCACTCACCACAATTCCTACCACCACCCACCATAATTCCTACCACCACCCACCACAATTCCTACCACCACCCACCACAATTCCTACCACCACCCACCACTCACTAAAGTTCCTGCAATCACCCACCACAATTCCTACCAACATCCACCACTCACCACAGTTCCTACCACCACCCACCACAATTCCTACCACCACCCACCACAATTTCTACCACTACCCACCACAATTCCTACCACCAGCCACCACCAACAACAATTTCTACCACCACTCACCACAGTTCCTACCACCACCATCACAGTTCCTATCATCACTCACCACAGTTAGTACCACCACTCACCATATCTCCTGCCACCACTCACCACAGTTCCTGCCATCACCACCACTCTTCCTACCACCACTCACCACACTTCCTACCACCACTCACCACAGTTCCTGCCACCACCCACCACAGTTCCTGCCACCACCACCACAGTTCCTGCCACCACCACCACAGTTCCTGCCACCACCCACCACAGTTCCTGCCACCACCACCACAGTTCCTGCCACCACCACCACAGTTCCTGCCACCACCACCACAACACACGAGGCACCTCACAATATCTCACTTTAAACCACAAAGAAAAAACCATTGTTTTAGGAATCCCATTTTTTTGGCAAGTATATGTAAAGCCTTCAGTGTGGCTGCCCTCTCTAAAACCCCTCTCAGTTCCCACTCCTCCCTTAACAGTTCCCACTCCTCCCGTCACAGTTTCCACTTCTCCCCTCTCAGTTCCCTCTCCTCCCCTCATAGTTCCCACTCCTCCCCTCTCAGTTCCCACTCCTCCCTTCACAGTTCCCACTCCTCCCCTCACAGTTCCCACTCCTCTCCTCTCAGTTCCCACTCCTACACTCACAGTTCCCACTCCTCCCCTCTCAGTTCTCTCTCCTCCCCTCAAAGTTCCCACTCCTTCCCTCTCGGTTCCCACTCCTCCACTGTCGGTTCCCACTCCTCCCATCTCATTTCCCATTCTTTCTCTCTCAGATCCCACTCCTCCTGTCTCAGTTCCCACTCATCCCTTCTCAGTTCTCATTCTTCCACTCTCAGATTCCCCTCCTCCCCTCTCAGTTTTCACTCCTCCCCTCTCAGTTCCCACTCTTCCCCCCTCAGTTCCCACTCATCCCCTCTCAGTTCTCATTATTCCTCTCTCAGATCCCACTCTTCCTCTCTCAGCTCCCATTCTCCCCTCTTAGTTCCCACTTCTCCCATCTTAGTTCCCACTTCCACCCTCTCAGTTCCCACTCTTCCATTCTCAGTTCTCATTCTTCCTCTCTCAGTTCCCACTCTTCCCCTCTCAGTTCTCATTCTTCCTCTCTCAGTTCCCACTCTTCCCCTCTCAGTTCTCACTCTTCCCTCTCACAGTTTCCACTTCTCCAGTCTCAGTTCCCACCACTGTGTCACTCTGCCATCACTGTGTCACCCTGCCACCTCTGTGTCACCCTGCCACCTCTGTGTCACCCTGCCACTAATGTGTCACCCTGCCACCACTGTGTCACCCTGTCAGCAATGTATCACTCTGCCACTAATGTAACACTCTGCCACTACTTTGTCACTCTGCTACCACTGTGTCACTCTGCTACCACTGTGTCACTCTGCCACCAATGTGTCACTCTGCCACTACTGTGTCACTCTGCCACTAATGTGTCACTCTGCTACCACTGTGTAACTCTGAGACCAATGTGTCACTCTACCACTACTGTGTCACTCTGCTACCACTATGTCACTCTGCGTCTACTGTGTCACTCTGCCACCAATGTGTCACTCTGACACTACTGTGTCACTCTGCTACCACTGTGTCACTCTGCTATCATTGTGTCACTCTGCTACCAATGTGTCACTCTGCCACTACTGTGTCACTCTGCCACTACTGTGTCACTCTGCTACCAATGTGTCACTCTGCCACTACTGTGTTACTGCCTACTACTGTGTCACTCTGCTACCACTGTGTCACTCTAAAACCAATGTGTCACTCTGCCACTACTATGTCACTCTGCCGCCAATGTATCACTCTGCCACCACTGTGTCACTCTGCCACTACTGTGTCACTCTGCTACCACTGTGTCACTGCTACCACTGTGTCACTCTGTCACCACTGTGTCACTCTGCCACCACTGTGTCACTCTGCTACCACTGTGTCACTCTGCTACCACTGTGTCACTCTGCCCACTGTGTCACACTTCTACTACTGTGTCAGTCTGCTACCACTGTGTCACTCTGCTACCAATGTGTCACTCTACTACGACTGTGTCACTCTGCTACCACTGTGTCACCCTGCCACCACTGTGTCACTCTGTCATTACTGTGTCACTGTCACAATCACTGTGTCAATCTGCCCCCACTGTGTCACTCTGCCACCACTGTGTCAATCTGCCACCAATGTGTCACTCTGCCACCACTGTGTCAATCTGCCACCAATGTGTCACTCTGCCACCACTGTGTCACTCTGCCACCACTGTTTCACTCTGCCATCAATATATCACCCTGTCACCACTTGTCCTGCACAATGTGTATTCTCCACCACTGTGTCACTTCCACCACTGTGTCACTGCCACATGTGTCACTTGCCTACTGTGTCACTCTGCACTACTTTGTCACTCTGCCAAGTGTCACTCTGCCACCACTGTGTCACTCTGCCACCACTGTTTCACTCTGCCATCAATATATCACCCTGTCACCACTGTGTCACGCTGCCACAAATATGTAATTCTTCCACCACTGTGTCACTCCCACCACTGTGTCACTGCCACCACTGTGTCACTGCCTTTACTGTGTCACTCTGTCACTACTTTGTCACTCTGCCACCACTGTGTCACTCTGCCACCACTGTGTCACTCTGCCATCAATATGTCACCCTGCCACCACTGTTTCACTCTGCCATCAATATATCACCCTGCCACCACTGTGTCACCCTGCCACCACTGTGTCTCTGCCAACAGTGTCACTCTGCCACCACTGTGTGAACTTACCACCACTGTGTCTCTCTGCCACCAGTTTGTCACTTTGCCATCACTGTGTGACCCTGCAACAACTCTGTCACTGCCACCACTCTGTCTCCCTGTCAGCAATGTATCATCACTCTGCCACCAATGTATCACTCTGCCACTACTGTGTCACTCTGCTACCACTGTGTCACTCTGCTACCAATGTGTCACTCTGCCACTACTGTGTCACTCTGCCACTACTGTGTCACTCTGCTACCACTGTGTCACTCTGAGACCAATGTGTCACTCTGCCACTACTGTGTCACTCTGCTACCACTATGTCACTCTGCCACTACTGTGTCACTCTGCCACTACTGTGTCACTCTGCTACCACTGTGTCACTCTGCTACCACTGTGTCACTCTGCTACCAATGTGTCACTCTGCCACTACTGTGTCACTCTGCCACTACTGTGTCACTCTGCTACTACTGTGTCACTCTGACTAATGTGTCACTCTGCTACTACTGTGTCACTGCCCAATGTACTCATCATGTGTCACTCTGCTACCACTGTGTCACTCTGCTACCACTGTGTCACTCTGCTACCACTGTGTCACTCTGCTACCACTGTGTCACTCTGCCACCACTGTGTCACTCTGCTACCACTGTGTCACTCTGCTACCACTGTGTCACTCTGCACCACTGTGTCACTCTGCTACCACTGTGTCACTCTGTACCACTGTGTCACTCTGCCACCACTGTGTCACTCTGCTACCACTGTGTCACTTGCTACCACTGTGTCACTCTGCCACACTGTGTCACACTCTGCCACTACTGTGTCACTTGCCACCACTGTGTCACTCTGCTACCACTGTGTCACTCTGACCATGTGTCACTCTGCCACTATGTGTCACTTGCTACCACATGTCACTCTGCCACCACTGTGTCACTCTGCTACCACTGTGTCACTCTGCTACCACTGTGTCACTCTGCTACCACTGTGTCACTCTGCTACCACTGTGTCACTCTGCCACCAATGTGTCACTCTGCCACCACTGTGTCACTCTGCCACCACTGTGTCACTCTGCCACCACTGTGTCACTCTGCCACCACTGTGTCACTCTGCCACTCGTTACTGCTCAAATTTCCTCTGCCACCACTGTGTCACTCTGCACTACAGTTATTGCTACCATTGTCCTTCCTACCACTGTGTCACTCTCCACCACTGTGTCACTGCCACCACTGTGTCACTGCCACCACTGTGTCACTCTCAGTGTCTGCACTCACTTTGTCACTCTGCTACCACTGTGTCACTTCTGCACCACTGTGTCACTTCTGCTCACTCATTGTCACTCTGCTCACTTCACTGTGTTCACTTCCACCACTATGATCACTTTCCTGCTCACCACTGTGTCACCTGCCACCATTGTCTCTTCCACACTGTGTCACTCTGCCACCACTGTGTCACTGCCACCACTGTGTCTCCTGCCTACCAGTTGTCACTTGCACTACTGTGTACCTGCACCACTGTGTCACTTGCCACCACTTGTCACTCCTGCACAATGTGTCACCTCTGCCACCACTGTTCTTCATCTGTGTCCTTGCACCACTGTGATCACTCCTGCTACCACTGTGTCACTCTGCCACTCACTGTGTCACTCTGCCACACTGTGTCACTCTGCCACCACTGTGTGAACATTTACTTCACCACTGTGTCTCTCTGCCACCAGTTTGTCACTTCTGCCATCACTGTGTGACCTGCAACTACTGTGTCACTTGCACCACTGTGTCTCCCTGTAGCACTGTATCACTCTGCCACAATGTTCACTCTGCCACACTGTGTCACTTGCTACCACTGTGTCACTTGCTACCACTGTGTCACTCTGCCACCCCTGTGTCACTCTTTCTACTACTGTGTCACTCTGCTACCACTGTGTCACTCTGAACCAATGTGTCACTTGCCACTACTTTGTCAATCTGCTACCACTGTGTCACTCTGCTACACTGTGTCACTCTGCCACTACTGTGTCACTTGCTACCACTTGTCACTCTGCTACCACTGTGTCACTCTGCTACCAATGTTCACTCTGCCACCACTGTGTCACTCTGCCACATGTTCACTCTGCACTACTGTGTCACTCTGCCACCATTGTGTAACCCTGCCACCACTGTGTAAACCCGCCACCATGTTGCCACTAATGTGCTACTCTGCCACTAAGACAATTATCATCTATAAATAAGTTTATACACAGATGTTTGCTCACCAAGGGCTTTATTAGTCTAAATTAGAAACAATAGAATGGAGTGTTTTATAGCGGAGAGAGTGGAGCCATGCAGCAGTAGTGGTCGTGGTAACATTGGGCGGAGTCTACTTGTGGAATTAGGTGACTTGTGGGTACTTGGCCACATGTAACCACGTCTACTGTTACTACATTGCTCTACCTATTCCACTCTTCTAGGCTCCACACTCGTCTGTTGTCGTACAGATTCGCAGTCGTGTCGTAGGAAATCAACATGTTATTATATATATGTTTTATCTCAAGATAACTGTAGTCTACATATTGTAAAGTTCAGGGTTCATCACTCCCATGATTTATATCGTGATCAGCACCACACAGCACTTTGTAAGCAGCGCAGCTTTGCTGCTCAGGAACTGACCTGAGGAACTTACAAAGTTCTCTCTTAAGGACAACTAGGAGTGTGCAGCAACTCTGATATTCTCTAAGGGGCTTCCTTACCTGCTTGCCTTAATTTTTTTCTTTCTACTGTTTCCTTCTTTTCATTTCGCTCAGAGCACAACACTTCCCTATGGCCAGTGTTGTAAAAGCCATTCTCAGCTTCCTGGAATGATTCTGATAACTTCCGAAATCCTCAGCTGCTTAGCTTCAAACGTTCAGGAAATGTGCGTACTAATTCGACGACTTCGCAGAGTGAAATTCAAGTGCGTAGGTTCATGCCTGTCAATTTCATGTGTAAAATAGTAGGCAATTTTCATTCCTATTAAGTCATATACAATATATTTGAGTCTATTCCTTCTGAATGGCTTCAGTATTTAATGCCTGTTATGGACAGTGTACTTATTAAGTTTAGCTTTGTTCAGGCAAATTTATCATTATACTAAATTAATTTATCAAGCTTGGAAACGCTGGAATCTATGTGATATATGGAGAATGCCTCTTCTCACATTTTCAAAAAGCTGTTTTTTTTCCAGAAATCAAAGTTTTGCATTGTAACTGATCTGTATAATTTCAATGCGCAAAATTTTATTAAATAGCGAGACTTATTTTCGTTTAAAAAATAAAGAAGGATGACAACCGCTAAGTTGTTAATTTGGAATTCTTAGAGTAAAAGCAATTGTCGGTGGATGTTCTTTCTGATAGGTTTCAAACTTTCAGTGTTGATGGGCTTAATTAAAAAAATTAATTTTCACATTAAAGTTCAAATTTTATTAAATGAGTGCGCTACAAGTGTATAATTGAATAACACAACTATTAGTATTTGCCACAAGTGTATATGACACCAGCATGTCACTGCTACTGTGTGGGTGTCATGTGACACCAGTTACAGTGGTGGATGTCACACGAGCAAGTGAATTTTCACGAGTTTAATGAAACCTTAAATACTCTACGACTTTATGCCATTGTTAGCTGCAGTGTAACTACAGAATGCTTTATCTGATCGGCTCTAAATTTTCATCCCTAATGAACTATTACCAGGTGGAGGTTGGTGAAGCAACTGACAAGTTCAGCGGTTCTCTCCTCTAATTTTATATAGAACCATTCCCGAAATTGCCATCCATGTGGTAACTCTGGAAAGCCTCTTTTGACCGGTTTCAAAATTTCAACACTGGCGTATCCTAAGTAGAAGAAGACTGGTATTGTTATTGGAGTGTGTACGTACCATTGTTATTGGAGTGTGTACGTACCATTGTTATTGGAGTGTGTACGTACCATTGTTATTGGAGTGTGTACGTACCATTGTTATTGGAGTGTGTACGTACCATTGTTATTGGAGTGTGTACGTACCATTGTTATTGGAGTGTACGTACCATTGTTATTGGAGTGTGTAAGTACCATTTTCACACTTTTAATCTCGAAATAGCATTGAATTTTAATGCGTCTCTATTCTCCACAATTCCTACCCAGTTTTGAATAGCATACATTTTTCATTGCTAATGCTTCTTTGAAATGGATGTTGAAAAGTTTTTTGGGTTTTAAATTTCGCCAGTTTTTTACGTTGGTTTGTCTGAAGTAACTTTAAGCAATGAATCTTCTGACCTCATTAAATTACCTAAATTACCTTAGGTATAATCCACGTAATGTACTTTTTATATGCCACTCTGATTTGTGTGACCTCTAGGCCATTGTCAAAAACGTTAATCTTATGTATCCAGGCCAAAAATCGTGTCACTGCCGCCAATGTATCACTCTGCCATCACCGTGTCACTCTGCTACCACTGTGTCACTCTGCTACCACTGTGTCACTCTGCCACTACTGTGTCACTCTGCCACCACTGTGTCACTCTGCTACTACAGTGACTACAGCACGAGTCACTGTAACCACATACCATGTGTGTGTCACTCTGCTACCACTGTGTCACTCTGCTACCACTGTGTCACTCTGCCACCACTGTGACACTGCCACTATTGTGTCACTCTGTCATTACTCTGTCTCTGTCACAATCACTGCGATAACAAATTACAAATCAGTAGCATTAAAATAATTCATCTTAAAAATTTACTGGTTTTCTTGAAAAAAATACGACATGAAAAAAAAACCAGGATGAAGGGCTGTAAACCAAGAAAATCATATCACTGTATGATTTCCTTCACTATGTACATTGCCTATGTTAGGTCCTTAATTTATTATGCTGCTCCCATGTTGATATTAGCTAGAACTTTCTCTAGCTAATATAAAAATTCCTTGCTTTCTTATTTAATGCTTGTCAATCTTAAAGAAAAGTTTCGATTGATTTTGGTCTTGTAGGTCCCAATATATCCTTTTATGGGGAAATTGAGCAACTTGAAATCCTGGTTTTCATGCGATAATGTCTTAAAAGTCTCATGCACCTGGGCTGAACCTTCACCTCCATCCTCACTACCTTTTCGCCTAAGTAAAACTACCTACATTGTCATCACCAGAGGATTGACTCTGCCAGCTCTGCTGTCATCGGAAGAAAGACTGTGTTAGTGTTGACACCCCCATATAAACTATCCCAATGCTGCCACCACCAGATGATTGACTATCCGAGCACTGCCACCAGATGAAAGACTATCCTTACTACTGCCATCACCAGGTACCAGAGACAATAAGTAGTTCATCTATGAACCCAGCTACCAGAGACAATAAGTAGTATAGCTGGCTGTGAAAACTGCAAGAAAACTTTGAATTTCGTGGTATACTCAACTACCAGACTTCATCGTGTTCAACCTAGCAATATGTTATAATACGGTTAACGACAGATTAGGAAATTACTCAAAGTGTTTGACCATAGAGTTACTAGTATGGCAAACTGACACGATATCTATTAGTAATAGACTTCACTGTTTAAGCACGATCAGGAAAAATATTTTGCGTCCAGCTGTTCTATGGTGGCCATGTTCCACTGTACTAATATAATGGCACTTGAACAGCAAGTGCCATTAAGACTTGCTGTAGGAATCCCTCTTAAATATGTCTAAGCTAATAGGATAAACTGGGGGAAAGTTGTGTATTATTGAATATCACCGTTAATAATATCAAATTTATTCATAAACAGTTAGCTTAGGCTTGTTCTATACTCATTTATCACACATATGATTCACAATAAACAATACAATTATGCTATCGCATGAAATTAATAACGCCAAGAAGAGCGATCGCATTTTTACCTTATCAGCTTTATGGCAGAATTATAATTATAATAAAAAAGAAGTTGTATGACCCTAGTTAATCTTGTATGACCCTGCTTACTAGGGTCATACAACGCTGATTTTGGCAGAAAAGGTTTAAAATTGGCCACTGACGATGTCATCTTGCAGACTCAACCAGTAGCAGGATATACTTGATTAGCTACATGTTCTATCTAATAAACTATTATGAGAACCGAAGACAAACCGTAGCCTAGGAGAGATTTCGTGAGGGGTAACATATACTGCCGTGACTGAACAGTTTTTAGGTTAAATTTCACGATATCGGAGCACTGACATCGAACAATTTCCTATGTTCTTCTTCACGTAATGACAGTGCTAGATATACCTCTGGTTACTTGAGGAATAGACAGAATAGACTTCTGTTTATTGAGAGCATTTAAGCAATAAAGTGTCTGGTATAAACAATTCTCATAAGAGTAATAACATAAACACGACACTTCACTTCCAATATTTATTGGTGAATCGGATAAACTTGTTATAGTTTATATTCATAGAAGCTACGGCCAATGACCAATAAGATTAACTAAAGAGAGCATTGCTTAATCCTAGTTCAGCTAAGAGTCGTGAAAATTTATCAGCAAAAGCAATTAAGTCCAGGTAATGGTGATGCTGCATCTAGTATAGACAAACTTTTAAAAGTATTTGTTTTAAGAGCTAGAAAGTGTGATCTCCCTAAAGAGAAAGAGAAAGTTTCCGGTAAGCAATATGGAAAGTTTGCTATTATTGGAGAAAGTAAAAAGAAAGAACACAGTTATACTTTGACCATGTTGGAGTCAATATGCTTAACTTCGAATATATATTTTTCTCATAATGTCAATACTTCCATTTTATTTTAATAGGACACATAGGTATCTTTATTCTGAAGACGTTTCGCCAACCAAGTCCAAGAACTGGACTTGACTTATTTCCACTAGGGAGTCCGCCCACAGTAACGATGCTTCCAACTGCTGCACTTCATCTGATTCCTATATAAGTGGTGTGCACTTTCTTCTAGGCTGAGGGACTGATTACCTCATCTTCTACTGACACTAGTTTCAACCTTTCTATTAACCTCTATATTAAACTGGTTATCTTCAGAATAAGATAACCAGGTGTTAAACATGTGCCTTATTCAGCATTCCAACAAAAATTTTATATACATCTCTGCAGTGTATTATTTTTTTCATTTATCTCTGTCTAACTTACACGTTGTATGATCTTGACATGGTAAACATAGCTGTCAGCAATCCAGTCACACAATCGTTATATTCGTACTTAAATGTATCTCTGGTAGCTTAGTGAACCTGCTCTCCATACGATCCTGCATCTTACCTCCTGAGAATCAAACTCAAGATATCGAGAAAGACTAAGACTGCAAAAGATTTACAATGAGACCTAGTTGTAGCAGCAAACCTGCCATCACCAGATCAATGAGTATGCTACTACTGCTACCACTATTTGAACAACTATACCACCACTTTCACCATCAACGTGATCAACCATCCCACCGCTGCCACCAAGGTTGGTGTCCTTATTCCTCCTCCCCCTCCCCCGCGCCTACAGCAATTCCCACCCTCCTCCAACCACCACCAATTCAATTACCAGCACACCTTGCAGCACCACCCCATCAACTCCCTACCACCTGCACCCCCAACAATCCCCCATAACCCCCACTATTGTTCATTCAACAGCTTGATGCAACGCGTCATTCTCATGTCAGACAGAGGGAGAGTAAACCCCCCATAATCATGGCAACATTACTATGCACATATAAAACTCTTGTGCATGCTGAATGTTAAGTTGAGCTGAGTGTTGAACTCTATTAGGCAGAGATGAGTGGTTGAGCTAAATCAACCACTCACTAGAGTAAGCATAGTGCCGGGAGTGCCGGGAGTGCCAGGAGTGCCGGGAGTGCCAGGAGTGCCGGGAGTGGTTATGTTAGAGAATCTCACTTTCAAAGATCACATCAATATATCTACCACATCCGCTAGGAAAATGATAGGAAGGTTAATGAGAACCTTCAAAACTAGGGATGCCAAGCCAATGAATCAGTGAGGGCAGGAAGCAGGTGCAACAATCAGTGAGGGCAGGAGGCAGGTGCAACAATCAGTGAGGGCAGGAGGCAGGTGCAACAATCAGTGAGGGCAGGAGGCAGGTGCAGGAATCAGTGAGGGCAGGAGGCAGGTGCAACAATCAGTGAGGGCAGGAGGCAGGTGCAGGAATCAGTGAGGGCAGGAGGCAGGTGCAGGAATCAGTGAGGGCAGGAGACAGGTGCAGGAATCAGTGAGGGCAGGAGGCAGGTGCAGGAATCAGTGAGGGCAGGAGGCAGGTGCAGGAATCAGTGAGGGCAGGAGGCAGGTGCAGGAATCAGTGAGGGCAGGAGGCAGGTGCAGGAATCAGTGAGGGCAGGAGGCAGGTGCAGGAATCAGTGAGGGCAGGAGGCAGGTGCAACAATCAGTGAGGGCAGGAGGCAGGTGCAACAATCAGTGAGGGCAGGAGGCAGGTGCAGGAATCAATACTGGGCGGAGGTCGACCTTGCCCACCCCAACTGCTCACACTCCACCCTCCCACACTACCTGCTTCAACTTTACCTCCCACAACACCAGCTGCCCCCGACCCCTCTCCCACACCACCTGCTGCATCCCTACTTCCCACACCACCTGCAGCACCCCGCACTCCACCTACTGCACCCCACACACCACCTATTGCACCCCACACACCACCAACTGCAACCCACACACCACCAACTACTGCACCCCACACACCACCTGCTGACCCCCACACACCACCTACTGCACCGCCCACACCACCTGCTGACCCCCACACACCACCTACTGCACCCCACACACCACCTACTGCGCCCCACACACCACTTACTGCACCCCACGCACCACCTACTGCGCCCCACACACCACCTACTGCACCCCACACACCACCTACTGCGCCCCACACACCACCTACTGCACCCCACACACCACCTACTGCGCCCCACACATCACCTACTGCGCCCTACACACCACCTACTGCGCCCCACACACCACCTACTGCACCCCACACACCACCTACTGCACCCCACACACCACCTACTGCACCCACACACCACCTACTGCACCCTCACACTACCTCTGCACCCCACACCACCTACTGCACCCCACACACCACCTACTGCACCCACACACCACCTACTGCACCCACACACCACCTACTGCACCCCTCACACAACCTACTGCACCCCACACAAGACCTACTGCACCCCACACACCACCTACTGCGCCCACACACCACATACTGTGCCCCACACACCTCCTACTGCACCCCCACACCACCTACTGCGCCCCACACACCACCTACTGCACCACACACCACCTACTGCGCCCCACACACTTTTTAAAAACAGACACACAAATGCCCCCCTTGAAAAAAAAAACTTTTTTTTTTTAAACTTCCCCCCCCAAATTTTTTTTTAAAAAAAAAACAAAAACCTGGCCAAACTAAAAAAAAAAATCGAACTTTTTAAAAAATTTTTTACTTTTTCCCTTTAAAAAAAAAAACAAATTTTTTAAACCCCAAAACGCAAAACTTAAAACCAAAAATGGCAAAAACTTTTTTTAAGCAAATTTTTTCCCCCAAAACCTTTTCACAAAAACTTTTTTCCTTTTAAAAAATTTTTTTTCCCAAAAATTTTAAAAAAAAAAAATTTTTAATTTTTTTTAAACCCCCCCGGAATTTTTTTAAAAAAATTTTTTTTAAAAACCCCCGAAAAGCCTTTTTAAAAAAAACTTCAATTTTTTAAAAAAAAACAATTTTTCCCCAAAAATCTTTAAAAAAAATTTTTTAAAACTTTTTTAAAAAAAAAAAAACAAAAAGCCCAAAAAAAAACTAAAACTTTTTTTTTTTAACACCCTTTTTTTTATCTTTCTGGCAAAACTCATTTTTCAGCTAAAATACTTAATTTTCACACTTTTAAATAGAATTTCTCTGCAATTGAAATTTATGGGAAAAGTAAGCAAAATTTTATGATTTTCTTTAGAAGCTTACTCATAGGTATATTTATCTAAAAAAATAGTTTTCACAAAATCCTTGAAAATGCCTTAAATCGTCAAAAAATGCAATAAAATCAAGTTTTATAGCATTTTAATATTTATTAATTATTTACATATTTTTAAAAATCCCATTAAAAATCTATAAAAATCAATATTTTTATAGAATATTTCATATTATTTTCGAAAATACATGAAACATTAAAAGCTCAGAAAATGTGCTAAAATCGCATTTTATGCATATTTCGACGTTTTAGAGCGGTTTGAGTGCTTTTCTGGTAAAACTCATTTTCAGCTAAAATACTTAGATTTTCACAAATTTTAAATAGAATTTCTACTGCAATTGAAATTTATGGGAAAAGTAAGCAAAATTTTATGATTTTCTTTAGGAAGCTTACTATAGGTATATTTTATCTAAAATAGTTTTCAGAAAATCCTTGAAAATGCCTTAAATCGTCAAAAATGCAATAAAATCAAGTTTTATAGCATTTTTAATATTTATTAATTATTTACATATTTTTAAAAATCCCATTAAAAATCTATAAAAATCAATATTTTTATAGAATATTTCATATTATTTTCGAAAAATACATGAAACATTAAAAGCTCAGAAAAATGTGCTAAAATCGTATTTTATGCATATTTCGACGTTTTAGAGCGTTTGAGTGCTTTTCTGGCAAAACTCATTTTTTAGCTAAAATACTTAGATTTTCACACTTTTAAATAAATTTCTACTGCAATTGAAATTTATGGAAAAGTAAGCAAAATTTTATGATTTTCTTTTAGGAAGTTACTCATAGGTATTTTTTCTAAAAAATAGTTTTCAAAAATCATGAAAATGCTTAAATCGTCAAAAATGCAATAAAATCAAGTTTTATAGCATTTTTGAATATTTATTAATTATTTACATATTTTTAAAAATCCCATTAAAAATCTATAAAAATCAATATTTTTATAGAATATTTCATATTATTTCGAAAAATACATGAAACATTAAAAAGTCAGAAAATGTGCTAAAATCTATTTTATTGCATATTTCGCGTTTAGACGTTTGAGTGCTTTTCTGGCAAAACTCATTTTCAGCTAAAATACTTAGATTTTCACACTTTTAAATAAATTTCACTGCAATTGAAATTTATGGGAAAAGTAAGCAAAATTTTATGATTTTCTTTTAGGAAGCTTACTCATAGGTATATTTTATCTAAAAAATAGTTTTTCAGAAAATCCTTGAAAATGCCTTAAATCGTCAAAAAATGCAATAAAATCAAGTTTTATAGCATTTTTGAATATTTATAAAATTATTTAAATATTTTTAAAAATCCCATTAAAAATCTATAAAAATCAATATTTTTATAGAATATTTCATATTATTTTCGATTTTTAAAAATCCCATTAAAAATCTATAAAAATCAATATTTTTATAGAATATTTCATATTATTTCGAAAATACATGAAACATTAAAAGTCAGAAAAATGTGCTAAAATCGTATTTTATTGCATATTTCGACGTTTTAGAGCGTTTGAGTGCTTTTCTGCAAACTCATTTTTCAGCTAAAATACTTAGATTTTAAACTTTAAATAGAATTTCTCTGCAATTGAAATTTATGGAAGTAGCAAAATTTTATGATTTTCTTTAGGAAGCTTACTAGGTATATTTTATCTAAAATAGTTTTTCAGAAAATCCTTGAAAATGCCTTAATCGTAAAATGCAATAAATCAAGTTTTATAGCATTTTTAATATTTATTAATTATTTACATATTTTAAAATCCC
Source organism: Cherax destructor (assembly GCA_009830355.1). Lineage (NCBI taxonomy): Eukaryota > Metazoa > Arthropoda > Malacostraca > Decapoda > Parastacidae > Cherax > Cherax destructor. The sequence continues at coordinate 151,386 of WNWK01003891.1, forward strand.
ATTAAAAATCTATAAAATCAATATTTTATAGAATATTTCATATTATTTTCGAAAATACATGAAACATTAAAAGTCAGAAAATGTGCTAAAATCGTATTTTATTGCATATTTCGACGTTTTAGAGCGTTTGAGTGCTTTTCTGCAAACTCATTTTAGCTAAATACTTAGATTTTAACTTTTAAATAGAATTTCTCGCAATTGAAATTATGGGAAAGTAAGCAAAATTTATGATTTTTTAGAAGTTACTCATAGTTATTTTATCTAAAATAGTTTTCAGAAAACCTTGAAATGCCTTAATCGTCAAAAATGCAATAAAATCAAGTTTTATAGCATTTTTAATATTTATAATTATTATATTTTTAAAATCCCATTAAAATCTATAAAATCAATATTTTATAGAATATTTCATTATTTCGAAAATACATGAAACATTAAAAGAGAAAATGTGCTAAACTATTTATTATATTCGACGTTTTAGAGGTTTGAGTGCTTTTCTAAAACTCATTTTAGCTAAAATATTAGATTTTACACTTTAAATAGAATTTTCTGCAATTGAAATTTATGGGAAAAGTAAGCAAATTTTATTTTCTTTAGAAGCTTACTATAGTATTTTTCAAAAAATTTTTGAAAATCCTTGAAAATCTAAAATGCATAAATAAGTTTATAGCATTTTATATTTATATTTTACATATTTTAAAAATCCATTAAAATCATAAAACAATATTTTTATAGAATATTTATTATTTTCGAAAAAATGAAACATTAAAGTCAAATTGCTAAAATCATTTATTGCATATTTGACGTTTTAGAGGTTTGAGTGCTTTCTGCAAACTATTTTAGCTAAATACTTAGATTTCAAACTTTAAAAATTTCTAATTGAAATTTAGGGAAAATAAAAAATTTTATGATTTTCTTAGGAAGTAAAAAAATAGTTTTTCAGAAAATCCTTGAAAATGCCTTAAATCGTTAAAAATGCAATAAAATCAAAGTTTTATACATTTTTTAATATTTGTAATTATTTACATATTTTTAAAAAATCCCATTAAAAATCTATAAAAATCAATATTTTTATAGAATATTTCATATTATTTTCGAAAATACATGAAACATTAAAAAGATCAGAAAAATGTGCTAAAATCGTATTTTATTGCATATTTCGACGTTTTTAGAGCGTTTTGAGTGCTTTTTTGGCAAAACTCATTTTCAGCTAAAATACTTAGATTTTCAAACTTTTAAATAGAATTTCTCCTGCAATTGAAATTTATGGGAAAGTAAGCAAAATTTTATGATTTTCTTTTAGGAAGCTTACTCATAGGTATATTTTATCTAAAAAAATAGTTTTTCAGAAAATCCTTGAAAAATCCTTAAATCGTCAAAAAATGCAATAAAATCAAGTTTTATAGCATTTTTTAATATTTATTAATTATTTACATATTTTTAAAAAATCCCATTAAAAATCTATAAAAATCATTATTTTTATAGAATATTTCATATTATTTTGAAAAATACATGAAACATTAAAAGTCAGAAAATGTGCTAAAAACGTTTTTTTTGATATTTGACGTTTTTGAGGTTTTTAGTGCTTTTCTAAAACTCATTTTTAGCTAAAATACTTAGATTTTCAAACTTTTTAAAAAGAATTTTTCCTGCAATTGAAATTTATGGAAAAGTAAGAAAATTTTTTAAATTTTTTTTAGGAAGTTTTCCATAGGTATATTTTATCTAAAAAAAAAGTTTTTCAGAAAATCCTTTAAATGCCTTAAATCGTAAAAATGCAATAAAATCAAGTTTTATAGCATTTTAATATTTATTTAAATTTTTTACATATTTTTAAAAACCCCCTTAAAATCTATAAAAATCAATATTTTTATGAATATTTATATTATTTTCGAAAAAAAACAAAACATTAAAAAGTCAGAAAAATGTGCTAAAAACGTATTTTTTTTGCATATTTCGACGTTTTAGAGCGTTTGAGGCTTTTTTTCCCAAAAATCATTTTTTTGCTAAAAACTTAGATTTTAAACTTTAAA